>CAUYRT010025755.1:0-58572 GCA_963574885.1 Lepilemur ruficaudatus | reverse complement strand
GAGGCCGAGGTGGGAGGATAGCTCAAGTTCAGGAGTTTGAAACCAGCCTGAGCAAGAGTGAGACCCCTGTCTCTACTAAAAATAGAAAGAAATTAATTGGCCAACTAAAGATATATAGAAAAAATTAGCCGGGCATGGTGGTGCATGCCTGTAGTCCCAGCTACTGGAAAGGCTAAGGCAGAAGGATTGCTTGAGCCCAGGAGTTTGAGGTTGCTGTGAGCTAGGCTGATGCCACGGCACCCTAGCCCTGGGAAACAGAATGAGACTCTATCTCAAAGAAAAGAAAAAAAATCAGTTTAACAAAGTTGTCTATAGGAGTAAGACTAACTTGAGCCCAGCTACATCATAAAAATGTGGGGATGAGCAGGGGGAAATAGTTTTCTATAAATATCTATACATATCTACACATTTACTAAAAATACAGTATTTGATCCACACCCAAATTGCATATACATTTGCTCTTCGCAAAATCAAGCCTGCTGTCAATAATTCCTGTTACACATATACACAACCCCCAAAAATCTAAATCTCAGCATTTTCTGAGACTGTTCAAACTCCTTTTATGTCTTTATCTCTTGAGATCCTAATAGAAGACTCTATAGGCATATGGAGGCCATAGTCTCCTCTCTGTTCTTGGTTTCATGTTGGTCCTGATTTTCCAATCTTACTCATCAGGACCAAATTTTTGGTCCTACTTAGGACCAAATTTTTTTACAGCTATTTATTTTTCTTTATTTACAGTTTGTGTTCTATGCAAATTAATTCCATAACCATGAGGAGTTACTATGAATCAAAGCATAAATACACAGATACAATATACAACCCCAAATATTATAGATATATGGCATTCAGATATACATTCACACACATGGTAGCTTCAGATCTGGTTGTTCCCATGTAGACTTTTAAAGATGGGGAAAAATGACATTGGTCATCAAAAGTACTATAGCCATGTTAGATGCTGGAATATCTAAGCATCAGTGTGTGACCATGTGAACAAAAGATTTCAGGGAGTGTCTATTTTTTAAAAGGTTTCTGTGTGTTGAGGCAGTTGTAAAAGATTTACTGCAGAGGCTGGGCATGGTGGCTCACACCTGTAATCCCAGCACTTTGGGAGGCCGAGGTGGGAGGATTACCTGAGGCTAAGAGTTTCAGATCAGCCTGAGCAACACGATGAGATCCTGTTTCTACAAAAAATAGAAAAGTTAGCCAGGTGTAGTGGCACATGCCTGTAGTCCCAGCTACTTGGGAGGCTACTTGGGGCAGGAGGATCACTTGAGCCTCGGAGTTTGAGGTTGCAGTGAGCCATAATAATGGCCCCGCATTCTAGCCCAGGCAACAGAGTGAGACCCTGTCTCAAAATAAATAAATAAAGAAGATTTACTGCAGAATTAAGCCCACTTTTAGGCTTAGGACCAGGTTCTAACTATCTAAAAATATTGACTGATAACAAAAAGCACTCCAAGTGCCACTATCCTGATCCATAGTTGTTGTTTAAAAGAAAAAACAAAAAACAAAACAAACAAAAAAGGCCTTTACAGAAAGAGTATAAAAGTTTTCATGAATTTAATGCAAGTTACCGCCAGTCTTTACTTCCTAAATACTTCATTTACAGTTTTTGGCTCCTTCATATTTTTGCCTTTTTAATGTTCAACATATGCAGAAATAAAAAGCACTTGGAAATTAGTTGAGGTCAGTGCAATTCTACTCTTTGGAATCAGTGTAGCTAAATGAATCTGGTGCTCTTGTTGAATGGAAATAGGTGATGGGAAATGTCTACCATTTGACTCTATAAGGATACGCAAGAGGTGCTCATGATACTCGGACTTAGGGTAGATTCCAATCCATCATTGGCCTGGCCTATCAATTACTACATAAAAGGTCAAATCCAATGTCAACTCCAAAGTCTCCTAGGAAAAAGAGTTCAGTTCCCAAGAGAACAGTGATAGCTTAACAACATAAAACTTCATCTATACAGACAATAAATTAGTATTACTGAAACAATACATTGAGGATTTACAGTAACACCTGGATGATCCTTCTGATGTACATATAAATAGAATCATGGAAGCTTTTTGTATTACCTGTTTTACGGCCTTACAGAATTAATGGGCCAAATGAAAACTGAGTCTCTATTCCACATCACATAATTTATTTCTAGAGAAGATAAAATCTATTCTTATTTTAAGGTAGTTTGAAGTGTCCATATTTCTTAAGGCACATTCTAGGAAATCATGTCTTAACGAATTTTGGATGCTGCCTCTCTTCATCTTATACATGAATCTCCAGCAGACTTAATAGGCATCCATCATCTAGTCAAACCCTTCACATGTTATTCAAACCAATCAAATGTGGGACTTTCAACATTTTCTGTGTCAAAAAAAAAGTGTGGAATCAATAGGTTCAATGAAGACCTGTTTTTTCCTTGCCACACTGGACTTCTAGGCACCATTTGGATTGGGTTTAGAAAATAGAAAAGTATAGATGTTTCTTGGCCTGAGTCTCTTACTAGTAGAGATGTAGAAGAGAGAGTGAGACCACAAAGAGTCTGGCTATTGATGGCAGGGCACTGCCAGCCATGTTGCTGGTGGCATTAGCTAGATTTGGGGCACCCGAGGTACTCTGGGAGGAGTTACTTAAAAGTGTTACAACAGTTGTTTGATTTGAATAAATCTTTGTGGGTAGACGCAGTGCCAGAAGCAGAAGCTCCAGCACAAGCATAGCCACCATTGCTGTGCCCATGTCTCCTTTGTTGGTGCATCTCACGGGATGCCGGCTGGGTGGACATCGACTGGCTCTGAGCAGGCACAGGCAAGGTGTCAGGATCAAATTTCTAAGTGTAAATGTCTAGAAGTAGCCCTTCTACTTGTGGCTGTGGTGACAGTGGTGATGCAGCTTCTTTGGGTTTAGGGAAGTGGGCTGTGAAACGTGGAATGGCCTCTGCAAAATTTCTATCTGTTGGAGCTACCATCAGCAGCCACCATTTCACGAAGGATGACATCTACCTACCGTCTGCCTTCCAAATCTCAGGCTAATGCATCTCATTGGCAGAATATAAATAGCATTCAGAATCTTAGTGGCAAAGGTGTCTAGGGAATATACTTTTTAGCCTTTCAGCCTCTGAGATAAGGGGAAATCAGAGAAAAGAGTGAAAATGGATACTAGTGCTAATGGTTAATATCAAATCCAAGCACTAATCATTCATTCTTTCAGCCAACAAATGCTAAGTGTCTCCTATGCTATATGCTTGGGAAAAAAGACAGTGTGAAAACCACATAATCATTATTCTACAGGAGATTACAATCTGGTGAGAAAGACCTTTTATTCTGCCTTTCTTTATTTTTTTGTTTGTTTGTTTTCCCCATGATTTAGCTGCATTGTCCTTAAGAAAGGCAGAATGTCATGATGGAAAGAATATAAAGAAGAAAAAAGAAACAATCAAAACTAATGGTTGTGACAGGAAAAAAAATAAATGTATATTTATCAATGTCCATGCCAAATTGGAGTATGTATATAAAAATTCATATTATGATAACATAAAATATAAATAGGAAATGATGTCTTCTGAATTCCATTATAAACCTAGCTTTAAAATTCACATAGATGTTCTAACAAGTATTTGATCATATTTAAGGAATGTATACACTAAATGTCTTATGCCTTTTTATCTTATGTGTGGAATAAGGAACAACATGGACGCAGGAGATAGTGGACTTAATACAAAATGATGGTGATGTTGAGAACAGTAAACGAGCACCCATTCATGTACGATTTCCTTTCATCGAATGGATAATCCCATCCATAGGATGTGGTGAGTATGGCATAGCCACATTGAACTATAGTACTTACAATTTTTACTACCAAATTGTAATTCTCAAAATTCTAGGCATTCAAACAATTACTGATGGGTTTTGTAGCTTTGTTGTTTTTTAACTGTCTGGCCATTGCCATAGTATAGACATATGTTCATGGAGACATTGTTTATATAGCAAGTTAAATTTTGATTCTCTAATTAGAAACTAATTTTATTTCACAAGGATGAACCCAAATAAGTAACCATGGTAGAAGGGTTTGAATTTTTTAGGTTCTTCTTTATTTGGCTGATTGTGATGGTGAGGAATTGTTCTAGCCAAAACATGTTCATAAGCTAGACTCATTCTCTCAAACCAGATCTACAGACAGTACAGTGTTCTTGCAGATGCCTTGAATTGTTCCTAAGGTAGTAATAATGGATGCTACAAGATTTTGAAGCACATAGAGAAATACAGTAGAAAAATGATTGAAAACCAATTTTACAGGTTTGGAACAAGCTAATGAAATGCCCTCACCACGGATCCTGAAAACACATCTTCCCATCCACTTGGTACCGCCATCCTTCCTAGAGAAAAACTGTAAGGTAAAAAACAAAGGAATTCAGAGTTGTACTCCTTAGAACAACCTTAGAGTAGTCTTCAATCAATTTCCTCTGAAAACACTTCACTTGTTAAAAAAAAAAAGTCCAGCTCCTCACAATAATCAATATGCAAAGTGATATAAATCCTTTACATCTCCCGTAAAAGCCAGGATCACAAGAATGTAACATCAAAAAAGCTCATTTGTATGAAATGTATCCACTCTAACGTCTGGACAATAACTATATATAGATCTAATCCTGTTTTTGTTTCTTCCTTTCCTTCCATCATTCCCAGATAATCTATGTAGCAAGAAATCCCAAGGACAATATGGTGTCCTATTACCATTTCCAAAGAATGAATAAAGGACTTCCTGATCCAGGAACATGGGAAGAGTATTTTGAGACCTTTCTGGCTGGGAAAGGTAAAAGAATTCAGCTTTTATTTCCTTCCTTTCTCAAAATCCTCAAACACCCTACAAGGAAAGAATCATTTCCTTAGACCAGTAGGGGTCTGCCTTCTTTAATGTGACACTCCCTCTCTCTTCAGGGATTCTCCTTTCAGTATAATATTTGTTGGGTAGACCTCTGTGACTCAGTGCCCTGTTTTTCATCCCATCTTCCAGTGTGCTGGGGCTCTTGGTATGACCACGTGAAAGGATGGTGGAAAGCCAAAGACCAACACCATATTCTCTACCTCTTCTATGAGGAAATGAAGAAGGTGAGGGCAGTGCCATCTAATATGTTCTCATCAGACTGCAAAACATTTAAGTCATAATGTATTGACCCCATCAGGGACTCAAAGGAAAAAATGCTTAGTAATTCCAATTAATAAAAAAGAGAACAATATGGGTCACCATGTTAAAATGACTGATTTCTGGAAAGTTGAGCATTTGTATGATAATTTTTTTAAATGTTAACATATGCCATGTTACTGGTTACTGTCATTAATCCATTTTAATATTCTTTTTAAGCTAATCATATTAACTGTTCACTTTTCTTTTGACTCTGATCATAGAACCCAAAGCATGAAATTCAGAAGCTGGCAGAGTTTACTGGAAAGAAACTAGATGACAAAGTTCTAGAAAAAATTGTCTATCACACTTCATTTGATGTTATGAAGCAGAATCCAATGGCAAACTATTCCACAGTTCCTACTGAATTCATGAACCACTCCATTTCTCCATTCATGAGAAAAGGTTTCTGTATTTTCTTTTGGCCGTAATCTTAAAAGAATTGTCCAATATTTCAGAGTATTTGGGTAGTTTTCTACGGTTAGGAAAAATAATATCTTTAATGAATGATTTTGGGAAAAGAAGTTATTTAAGAAATCACTAACAAAATGAAAACAATATTTAATTACCCACTATGGGAGAGTAAGATTTGGTGTCTAAATATAACCGCCTATTCCTACTTTGCCTCCAGAGTTATGGCTGATAAGGTGAAAATACACAGAATTAAGTCAGATGGAGCAAACAATCCATTTTATAGGAGGCCCAATGTTATCAGTTACAGTCACTCATTAAAAAGGACTTAGGGGCATCTACCTGTCAGGCACTGTTCTAGGCATGGTTTGGAAAGGTGGACAAAACACAAAAATTCCTTCTCTCGTGGAAATTACATTTGAGTAACAAGAAAAACAAGAAGAATCACAGGATGATAGATGATGGTAAGAAAAATAAAACTGGGAAAGGTAACACAGATTACAATTAAAAAATCTGGGGACTCTTCTTTATTTTCTCAAAATTATACCTTAAGACCTCCCAGAAACAGGCCCTTCTTGATCAAGCTTATAGCATGGGAGCTACAGGCATGAGCAGCCACCATGCTTAGATGTGCAAGAGGGCACAGAGAAAGAAAAGAAAGCCCTTCAGGCCTGCTGTTTTAACACGGTGGTCTCATTTTCTGACTAATGTAGCTCGGTAGGTAACAGGCTCCCTGTCTCACAAATCAAATCGGAAATTCTTCTTCCCTTCAGCATGAGAAAGTCACAGATAGTAAGAGAAATTGTCCAATACTGCCATTCCTGCAAGGTGGAGGAGAAATCACCACACAAACAGGAGGATAGAGAAGCACGAACTCCTCCCACAGCTACTGACTCTCCCGCATGACTGTGTTTCAGGAGCAGTGGGAGATTGGAAGAAACACTTCACTGTGGCTCAGAATGAGAGATTTGATGAAGACTACAAGATGAACATGGCTGACACCAGTCTCACTTTCCACTTTCAACTCTAGTAAGGAAGAAAAAGAACTAAACATTTTTAGTTATTGCCCAGTATATTTGGGTAATAACTCAAAGTTTAATACTCAGACCAACTGATATTGAATTCAGGTTCTCAGACTAGCTGTTGATTGTGTTTGCTCTTTCTTGTTCACTCTACTAAAAGAATAACCAAAAATAAAAAGACAAGTGATAGAAGTAGCAGAGGTCAGGGTCAAGGTGGAGACTGGAAGCAGGGTGGTGACATGGAGGGAGGGAAGCTCAATAACTTACTAGATACCATCCTGTTATCACTGCCAATTATCATTGCATTTAAGTTTTCTACAGTCATGTGTTAACATATTTAAAAATGCTTCCATTTTCCTATGAGAATACACTAACGTTTTCAGATTAAGTTTTGGTTCAAGTTAATTTTTTTTAATGCATCACTAAAATGTATAAATAGTGACTATTTCTTCCAGCAATTTCTTGGTAATGAAGTAACCATCAAGTGACTCAGTTTCCTCTTGGAACCTTCCAATTCACTTCAGGGTTCTAATGTAATAAATCTGTCCCCATCTCTCACCAGCCTATATATTAAATTGAACTCACTCTCCCACCCCCAGCTAATGTTACAGTTCACTCCTCGAGTCACCTCTTGGCTCACCTTTCCCAATGCCTCCACAATCATATTCTCATCCATCAACAATATCTGTCAGTTTTAATCTATGAAGTCTTTTACAGTATTTTCATCTAACCATTCATTGTTTTCCTTCTATTTCTATAGCCATCCTCCTGGCTCAGAAAAACCTCTTACCTCTTGCCTAGACTATTTTAATGACTTCCTAAGTCATTTCTCTGTTTTTCATACATTTAGGAATTTTCCTAAAACAAGACTCTAATTATGTTGCTTTTTAGCTCAAAATCCTTCAATGACTGAATTTTCACTACCTGAAAGATAAATCCCAAGATTTTACCCATGAATTCAAAGGCTGCTATAACCACATGACTCCAACCTTTCTTTACAGCTTGATTTCATCTTCCAAACTACTCTTTATTTCAGCAAATTAGCCTCCTCACTGGGCCGTGATCATATCTTCCAGGTTCCTACCCTCCTGTTTTATTTACACCATGCCTCCACCCGGAATTTCCCTTCCTTTCTTTCTACCTATCCAAAACGTGTAACACACTTCAATAAACCAGCTCATTCATCCTACAAATACTGCAACCTGAAAAGCACGCTTGCTTCTCTGAAGTCCTCTACACTTGGTATAATTCTTTTGTGATTAAAATTAAAGTATATTATAGCATTATCCTGTATTTCTCTCTTATGCCTATTTAAATTTTTATTTGTTTATTTTTTTCTCCAAGATAGGGACATTGCTGTATACATCACTGTGCATCAAACAGCATACAACATGCTCAAATATAAGTGGCTGAAAAAAACATATCAGTCAAGGAAATTATAAAAAGTTAACTTTTTATATTCCAAGTAGACAGTTTCTAATAATCGCTATCATCTACAGCTGTGCTATCCAGCATACTAGATAGATAATAGCTACATATGACTAAGTTTAAATTAATAAAAAACTAAATAAAATTAAAATCAGTTCCTCATTTTCACCAGCCAAATTTCAATTGCTCAGTAGCCCCATGTGGCTAGATGCTATTATGTTGGACAGTGCAGATTCTAAAACATTTCTATCATCAGAGAAAGTTCTGTTGGATAAAACTCTTTATTTTTAAAACAACCCTTTGAGTTTGGTATTATTCTTCTCACTTTATAGCTAAGAAAACTAAAACTAAAGTTCAGAGGTATTAGGTAAGTTGCTCAAATGAGAAATTTTAGAACCCAATTTCAAATATACCTTCCAGTGGCTCCAAAGCTTGGGTTTTTAACTGCTCACAACAGAGTTTCTCCCTCCTGTTCCTGCTACAATCTCACCACAGGTGTCCATCATGACCACTGTTCTCTAAAGACTGCCTAACATGGTCCCCGAGCCAATGAGAGTGCATATGGGCAAGATGTTGGCTATTCCCTACTCATGATCAAGTGAAGCTTAGCAATACTCTACTCAAGGGCTGCACCATTCCCACTGTCCAAATGCTCTAAAGTAGACAGAGCCCTAAGCCCACAGCAGCCCCTCACTTGGCACCTATTGCATGTGCTCAATTTTGAAATCTGCCCTTTAAGCCTTTATATCGCTAAGGTTCCCTGCTGGAATTGGGTATAGCAGGGATCTGCAGAGCCTGATCTCAATGTAGTGCCTTCTGTGGCTGTGTGCCAGTTCTCTCCCATCATATCACCACTCTCCAGGACTTTAAAGTCCATGACCTGACCTGCTGCCTTTGATAGACAACTCACGGGATGTGGGCTGGAGTTCAGCCAGTGGCTTTTAGACCTTTGACCTTACTCTCAGGCTGCACCTCTTACTTTCCTACAAACCCCCTCCATACTCCCAGAAGGCAAACCAATCTCTATGCTTTGGTTACTTAGCTCCAGCCCCAACTAGACCAAACAAAACTGACCTTCACTTGGCCTGTCACTCAAGTCTTCTGAAATTAGTCATTAGCATATTATACTCTAGATTTATTCAAGATTATTTCCATTTCATCAGAGAATTACAATAATGCATTTAGACTTTAGAATCCTTCTAACAACACTGAGCCTGTAAAAACAGGGTGCACATGCAGTATTTTGTCACACCTGAGTAATAACCTTCGACCCCATGGAGGAGGTCTAGATTTGAACCAAGAAAATCAAAGTTCATGTGTAGAGATGCAAAAAGTAAACTACTGCAATAAAATACCAGTATTATGGGCCGGGTGCGGTGGCTCACTCCTGTAATCCTAGCACTCTGGGAGGCCGAGGCGGGTGGACAGCTCAAGGTCAGGAGTTCAAGACCAGCCTGAGCAAGAGCGAGACCCCGGCTCTACTATAAATAGAAAGAAATTGATTGGACAACTAAAAATATATGTAAAAAATTAGCCGGGCATGGTGGCGCATGCCTGTAGTCCCATCTACTCAGGAGGCTGAGGCAGGAGGATCACTTCAGCCCAGGAGTTTGAGGTTGCTGTGAGCTAGGCTGATGCCACGGCACTCACTCTAGCCTGGGCAACAGAGTGAGACTCTGTCTCAAAAAAAAAAAAAAAAAAAAACCAACCAGTATTATGATTCTATGTAAAACACTTTTAAAAACCCATATTCTTTAGCAATGCTAAGAGGAAATTTGGTGTGACTAACAGGCCTCATGAGGCCACCTGACTCCTGTCTATTGGTGAAGAATATAATTTTAAAAATAAATACATGTCATACTAATCCAAACTTAAATCCAGTGTTACAGAAATAAAAATTCACCCTAGGATTAGAAATATACAATGAAACAGAAAATTAGAAAGCAGATGGTTTCTGTAGTACCTGACTTGAAGCACTAACAGAAACAGTAGCATACTTTGGAGGCCAGGTTGGATGCCACGGAGAACAAAGAAGTTGTTACAGCATCTGAGAGACTGCAGTATTAGAGAAAGACACCAGGGGGAGCAAGAGGTTAAGAGCTCCCAATTTAAAAAAAAAAAAAAAAAAAAAAACCAGGGACAAACCTCTTTAACTGGGAAATTTTCAAAATTAAAGTCTGTAAAACTGGAAGAGATAACAGTTTTTTTTAATCTCCAAATCTCAACAAAAGATCACAGGCATACAAAGACACAGGGAACCACAGCCCAATCAAAGGAACGAAATAAATCTCTAAAAACCAAACCTAAAGAAATAGAGATCTATTAATCACCTAAGAGAATTCAAAATAACCATCTTAAATGTGCACAGTGAGCTAAAAGATAAAATAGAAAGACAACTAAATGAAATCAGGAAAATGATGCATGAAAAGTAAGAATATCAACAAGGAGATAGAAACTATTATAAGAACCAAACAAATTCTGGAGCTGAAGAATAGAATAACTGAATTTAAAAATTCACTTACAAAGGTTCAAAAGCAGACATGATCAGATAGAAGAAAGAATCAGTATAATATATATTAATATAAAGTATATATATATAATATGTAGCATATTATACACACACACACACACATACACACACACATACTATGATGTTATGACATCTTAAAAAACCTTCCTGGCGGGAAAGAGACTGCTCCTCCTGCAGTTAGCCAATTCTTAGAGGCAACACGGCTCAGCCAGGAGAGTACCTTTGATATACAAACTAATAAATCCAAAGCCATGCCTTCTCTATCTGGCCCATATACCATAGGAGGCAGGATTCCTCTGCCTTAATCATCCAGGGCCAGGTATCAAACAACTAGAGACCACCAAATAACTTAGATATCACCAAAATTATTCAAACTAGCAAAGTTTAAGCTGCTCATTCTGCCCTGCCTTGTCTTTCTCAGGTAAATAAACCCCAATAAAGGCTCTGGCCTAAACCTTCCCCTCACTCCTGTTTTCTGCCTTCTGATCACCTAAGTGGCCCTGTGTGGCATGCTGTACCCCCTTTGCTAGAAGCTGTGAATATAATAAGACTTGTTTTTCTGAGCCTCTCTTGCATCTACTCTTGTGACCAAATCTGACTATCATATAAAAGAATACAAAACAATTAGTGAACCTGAAGATAAGTCATCTCAAATTACTGAGTCAAGGGGCAAAAAAGAAAAAGAATGAAGAAAAGTAAAGACAGCCTAAGAGACTTGTCGGACTTCGGTAAGCAGTACAACTGTGCACTATGAAGTTCCAGAAGTAGAAGACAAAGAGAAAGGGGAAGAGAGATACATTAAAGAAATAATAGCTAAAAATTTCACAAATCAGAGAAAAGAAAATGAACGTACAAATTCAAAAGGCTCAATGAACTTCAACTAGGATAAACCCAAAGAGATCTACTTTGAGACATATTATGATAAAACTATCAAAGTCACAAACAAAGAATCTTGAATGCAGCAAAAGCAAAGCAACCCATCAGATACAATGGAACCTCTATTAGCTTATCAGTAGATTACCTCAGCAGAAACCTTGTAGGCCAGAAGCAAGTACAATGATATATTAAAATAACTGAAGGGAAAAAGAATTATTGCCAACCAAGAATACTATATCAGAAAACTATCCTTCAAAAATGGAGAAATTAAGACTTTCCCAGAAAAACAAAAGCCAAGGGAGTTCATCACCACCAGACTTTCCCCAAAGGCAATATAAAGGAAATCCTTCCAGTTGCAATGAAAAAATGCTACTCAGCAACACAAAACCATATGAAAATACAAAGCTCATGGTAAAAGTAAATATATAGGCAAATATAGAATCCCATAGTACTGTAATGTTGGTGTGCAATTCACTTTCAATTCTGGTATGCTCTTTAAAAGACAAAAGGAGCTTTACGCAGTGGCAGTATCATAGCCAATGAGGTTTATCCAAGACGCGATTATTGCTAATTGAAAACTTTCCCGCCATGACGACTTGAAATGTAGTCGGCACTGGCAATTTTTGATGGTCCCTATGGGGACTGAATAAAAAAAAAAGACAGAGGAAAAAAGCCTATAAATCATTGTTAATGGATATAAAATATTAAAAGACATAATTTGGGACATCAGTAAATAAAGTGGGAGGGGGTAGAGATATAAAGGAGTAGAGGCTTTTATGCAATTGCAGTTAAGTTTTTTATCAATTTAAAATAACAGATTGTTATAACTTTAAGATGTTTTACATAATCTCCCATGGTGACCTCAAAGAAAACATGCATGGAAGATACACAAAAGAAAACGAGAAGGGAATCAAAGAATGGCACTATAAAAAAGAAAAAAGAAAAAAAAACCAATAGCAACAAAGCACAGTGGAAAGCAATAATGGAAGAAAAGAGAACAAAATAGCTCCATGACATACAGAACGCAATCAACAAAACAATAGTAAGTACTTCCCGATCAGTCATTACTTTAAATGTAAACTAATTAAACCCCCCAATCAAAAGACATACATTGGCTGAATACATAAAAAAACAAGATCCAACTTTATGTCCTGCCACCACATGGACCTAGCCCCATATCATATCTGATTTGCTTTGTCGCTTATTCTGGCCCCTCTCAAGCCACACAATACTAGCCAGGTAGACACAGCCCAGCTGAGAGGCCAGAGAATAGGAAAGCCCTTGACTGTTCTGACCCGAAGGCTGCATCTGTTGCATGGTGACCACAACTGCTCAGGCTTCCGAGCTTATGGGTACACTACCAGGAGGAGTGTTATGAAATGAACATTGGTTGCCAGTCTCTGTGGGGAGGCAGTTTGGCCTCAAGTGCGAATGGCTGGGATTTGGGTGTTACCTTTAAAAGGCATACCTACATGTCTTATTCCAGTTTGCACTGGGAAGAATTCAAAAATCTTCCTGGCTCCCTTCACTAGTTAGCCCTATTCTTTGGGCTCATTCTTACTGATATCTTGTCCTGTCAACTCGGGAATGGGATTCCCCTGGAAAGAAAAGCATTTTTCTGTTATGGGAAGCCCAGGCCATTCACCTTGGGGCAGGGGGAGAACAAGAGCCTAGTGAATTTGCCCGAAAACAATCACCATCTTTCCATCTTCCACCCCCTATTCCTGTATAGTGTAAAACTTGATTAAAGTGGCATCTGAGAACCATTTGAGAGAGAGAGAGAGAGACAGAGACAGACAGAGAGAGAGAGAGACAAAGGCCAAGAGAGATTCATTTCCTGCCTACCCAGACTATGGGTCACCTCCAAGGTTAGATCAATGACACAGATATACAGAACTCTGGTCTAGATAACAACCTAAATATTCCTCTACAAGAGCATAAGCCAACAAGAATTGTAAGGAAGCAAATCTAAACAAACCAGTTCAATTTAAGAATAAACACTCAACAAGAAAAAGCCAACTAGTCAATAAAACTTAGGAGAGAAAAAAATTAAGCTGAATTACTCTGAACTTACTGAATAATAAAACCAACAGTATGTGTCTTGTCAAAGTGGGTAAAATGATATTTATTTTACAATATAATTTATCTTCAGAAGCAGAACAAGAATGACCTGGCCTTTTTTTCTTGTGGCCAAACAGATGTCTACTGTGTCTAAGTGGGTCAATGACAATCAACGTGTACCTGAATATGGCTTACATAATAAACAATCTTGACTTTGCCTTTGTGCAAGAACGTGGCAGCTTGCTAAGAACAACAAAAACCTGAATAACAGGTTCTTGTGAGAGCCAGGTGTCCAGAGCTGGACAAAAGGAGAATCGTGTAGGATAGATTTTAGTTTAGATTAGGACAAAATCCTCAACCAAAGACTGAAAAGACAGTTTGGGTACTTGAACAAGTGTCCTGCAACCAGAAGAGACTGAATTTGGAAACATGATAAAAAGTCAAAACCAAACCAGTAACAGCTGATTCTAAAGTCAATCTTTGAATCACTTCCACGTATCTATGATTACCTAACAGGTATGGAGTCTTCACCAGCGGACTAGCATCATCATTATCTCTAGAACCGTATTTAATATTGATTCTAGAAGGCTGTATTCAGCCTGTGCTAATACAATCACACAAAATGAGAGTGGGAAGTCTGAATGGGGTGAGGCAGGCAGCCTACTACCTCTTACAACATGTTGTATGACGCATTGTATGCATCCTTCATAATGTTGGATTTAAATAAATACACACAAGCATGCAAAACAGAGACCCCCACGTTATTCCCACAAGAGACCCCCAAGTTCTCCTGATCTGAAGGTGATGAAGGAGGTAAACCAGCTGGCAACCGTCCAGAAGACAGTCCTCTGTTCACACTCAAGGACACTCTTTCTTCTTTAAATTCCTACACACGCTCCAAAAAATCTTGCACTGTTTATACCATATTGTTTTTAACTATTACTCCAGTTCTTTAGAAATGGCTTTTTTTCCGGCCTACGGAATTTTGATTTATAAATCACACACAATGTGTAAATACCACATGCAGTTTTAGATCAGATGGTGTCACAATCATTACCAAAGTGTCTTACTAAGAATAAATAAAGTACATTTAATGGACAAATGCTCACTGAGAATCTGCTATGTGCAAAGAATTGTGTGGGGCTATCCCAGGTATGAACAAATACCAACAAGACAGATGTGGTCCTTATCTTCATGGCTCTAAGTGCCACCTACCTGGGGAAGTTCTTAATATTATTAGAAGTCATTATAATTGGAAAAAGAAACAAAGATTTAAAAAATATATAGAAACCTAACATGGATATAGTTTGTTTTATACTAAAATTACATAGCTGAATCAGGACAATGAGTTTTCCTACTATAATAAAGATAAGAAGTGATAAAACAGGTCAATAGTATCTTAAAGATTTGAATCTCATGCTCCTAACATTAAAATTACTGAAGTATTAAAAGTTGAAGTTCAACTTGTTCCTTTATTTTGAGCCAGTGTACATAAATGCACTTGATCTTAGCTGAAACACTGCATGTGTAACTCTTGCTTTTCCAGGCCACATCAGCTAGGGGAAGAGCAATCAAGGAACAGCAGTGGCAGTATAGGTGGTAACTAAACTAATTTTGTCTCTGAACCACTTTCTTACTCTGTAGCTTTGGGCAACTTACTTAATCTTATGTGAACCTGTTTCTCATCTATAAAATAGGAACAATAACAGTGATTAAGAGTACAGGCCCTGATACATACTGAAGTATTTAAGAGTGAAATGATCATATCTGGAATTCACTATAAAATATTACAGGAAAAAAAAGGCACGTATGGGTAGGGGGTGACAACAGCCACAAGTCGGTAACTGTTAAAGCTGGGTGATTGGGTATGTGGGCAATCAAGTTTTATGTATATTTAAAATTCCATAATAAAAAGTTAAAATAAATAAATATACACCACTTAATAATAAAAATGCAGGTTCCGGGGTTAGACTGGGTTTTAATCCTAGCTCTTCTGTTTGCAAGCTTTGTGACTTTAGGCAACCTACATGATTGATTGTCTTTTAAGTTTCCTCCTCTGTAAAAGGAGTATAACAATAACACCTACCTGGGTTTTTATAATTATTAATCTATTTACAGTTCCTAGCACAGTTCCTAGAAAACAGTAACTGCTCAAGAAATGTCATTTTTTTCCCCACTAATACTAGGATTATTTTACTAGATTTTACTACATTTACTGGGTCTTTTAAGAAGATTTTTTGACTACAGAGACCCTATTTTTCTGGGCTTGGTAGTGAGGTGTGATTTGGGCTGTGAAACAGAGAGGTGTCCCTTACTTCCCAAATACAAAATGGAGAGATTGGACAAGACAACAGGTAGGGTCCTTCCAATTCTTAATAACATTTTACGACTCTCTGTCTGGGTAACCTTTGGAATTCCTTCCAGTTTTAGCCCACATGTTCTGCTATGTGTACAGTATTTATGAGAAGCAAGTGCCTGTTAATCTCCTTGTATTTCCCTCCAGCATCCATTATAACACAAGTCACATTTAATCACTTGTTGAATAAATGAATGAACAAATTAGTGGAAATATAATCTCCTTGTAAAGGTTCTTTGTTGTGGATGTCTACCAGTGAATTAACAGAATCTAAAAATCATTAATATTAAATGTCATTGTAGTTGTCAGTTACAGGGTGAATTTTGACAACCAAAATTCGTATGTTTAATTCCTAACCCCTAATACCTCTGAATGTGACTATATTTGGAGATAGGCTCTTTAAAGAAGTAATTAAGTGACAATGAGTTCATTAGGGTGGATCCTAATCCAACATGACTAGTGTCCTTATAAGAAGAGGATAATTAGACACAAGCATGCATAGAGGAAAGACCATGTGAAGGCACAAGGAGAAGATAGCCATCTGCGAGCCAAAGAGAGAAGCCTCAGAAGAAACTAACCCTGTTGATACCTTGATCTTGGACTTTTGTGAGCAAATAAATTTCTGTTGTTTAAGCCACCCAGTCTGTAGTATTTAGTTATAGCAGTCCTAGCAAACTAATACATTGTCCAACAGTGAATTAAAGAATCTAAAAATTGTTAACATTGTATGTCAGTTGTATCAGTAAATACTGTTTTAAGCTGCAAGTAGCAATAGCACCTAACAGTGGCCAAAACAAATAGATTTTGTCTTTCTCCCTGATGGGACATCTGGAAATAAGTAGATAACAATTTGATACCAAGGCTAGAGTCTCCGTGATTTTCTTGGCCTTCTCCTCATGATCAAGAGATGGCTGCCATAGCTCCAGGGAAGAAAGGAGACACCAGTCTCATTTGTACTCACCAACAAAACAGCAAAATATTTTTCCAGAAACCCTCCCCAAACAGACTTCCTGTTACATCTCGTCCCCCAGAACCAGGCTACCCAGGTTTTAAGGCTTAGACCATTCATGAACCTGAGCTCTGGGCACCCTAATCCTGAACAAGGTTGGGGTTCTCTTAGCAAGGAAAAGAGGTAGAGATAACAAGCAGGCAGCTGACAATGTCTGCCACCTGCCTTTGTCATCTACAGATATCCACATTGTTCCTCTGCCTCACCATTTTCTTCCTTGCTGCACCCTCAGGATAGATGCTTCTGGTGCACACTAATGACCCATCTAACACTCTGACCTCTCAGATCTGCGACCTCTTCAACTGCAGTGACCTTCATCGGCCCTGAAATTGAACACCCCATCAACTCCCAATCACTCAGAAATACCTCACCTCAATATCCTGAATTCTTAGCTTTCTTGTCTAGGATCACAGTGCCCTTATTTTCAAAATGTACTATTCCCACACTCTTAACAAAACCCTTTGCCTTCTTTGGATCTCAACTGCATCGACCCCTCCTTCTTTCCCTATCCTCATCTCCATTTGGCTTCTTTCCCTAACCTGGGCTCTATGGTTTGTCCTTCCAAAGGTGCCTTAATCACCATGCTGGACTCTTATGCTTTTGCCATTCGCTAGGCATGCCATTTCACTTTGTGAAAATATACAATTGCACGGTACCCACCCCCATCACCTTGCAGCTATTAAGACTTGTTAAAAATTATGCTGTTAGGCCGGGCATGGTGGCTTACGCCTGTGAGCCCGTCTCTACTATAAATAGAAATTAACTGGCCAACTAAAAATATACATATAAAAATTAGCCGGGCATGGTGGCACATGCCTGTAGTCCCAGCTACTCGGGAGGCTGAGGCAGAAGGATCGCCTGAGCCCAATAGCATGAGGTTGCTGTGAGCGAGGCTGACACCATGGCACTCTAGCCCGGGCAACAGAGTGAGATTCTGTCTCAAAAAAACAAACAAACAAACAAAAAAACAGTAGTTGGATTTGATTGTGCCTGGGGTTCTTTCTTCGGGTTTACTTTTCTGTTTTTCTGCTATTTTTTGTTTGTTTTTCAGCTCTACTAGTAAACAAGTGGCTTTGCCTGACTTAAATTCATAATTCATATCAAACAGTAGGAAAATCATCAAACAAAACCTCTGTGACTCTTTGTATTACATAGGGCAGTTCTCAACGTGCAAAACAGTGGTGGGCGCTTGACAACTGGAAAGCTTTTCCCTGGAAACCTTGTCTCCAAGGGTGGCAGGGGCCCCAGCCAGCCCTCCAAGCACATGTACCTCACAAGGAACCTGCAATTTACACGTGGTAAAGAAGGTCATCGCTCATGCCTCTGTGACACTCCAACATTCTTTGGGGGACATTTCTGAGGCAATTTTGGTACAAACTGGGCTCCAGTCCCTAAACTGCCATTTCCTGCCCTGTAGACCTTGGTGGCTCCTTACCCACTTTGAGCTTAAGCCTCAAACAGGGACACGCATAATTCCCTTGGGGTTGCCATGAGGCTATAAAGAGAGCCATACCTAGGGGTCCTGGCATCCTAATGTAGCTATTTCCACCCCCGCCCCTTCTTCTGCCTGTGTCTAGAGGAAAGCACCGCTGTCTGAGAGGGCTGGGCCCAGTCTCTGCATGCTGCCTTGCCCGGGCCTCTCCCCTCCTCTTCAGCTGGGGGTCACTGCTTGCTACACAAGAAGGGGACCAGCTGACCATGGAAATACTCGAGGCCTCTCAAGCTTCTCTGTCCTGTCCTTCGATGACATGCACCTGCCAAATGTATAATCAGATGATGTAGGGAAAGTCAATGAGTACTCACTTTGAGTCAAGAATTGTTTACACAGCTTCGTATCTGTTGAGCACTTAAGGTGGCTGCATGTTGCAACTCATTCAGCACGTAGTTATTTGTGCATTAAGTACTTCCATACAGTAATACCAACCTTTCATTAAGCACTTACTCTGTCCTTGGACCTACACCGACGCTGAACAAATAGTATCTCATTGACTCCCCACCACAGCTTTATGAGGCAGGTAGTTTCTCCCAGGCATAGACAGAAAATTGTAGCTTTGAGATGCTAAGTCATCTGCCCAAATCCATTCCAACAGCAAGCCAGGGTCAAAGCCAGAACTCAAACCTAGGCCCACTTGACTCCAAAGCTGTGCAATTAACCCCTAAACTGAGCACCCATAAACTTAACTGTATAATTATGGAAGAAGGGCTCCTATCAAATTAATTAGTACAGAATGGGGATAAGTTATTAGCAGTCTTGCTGTGAGATGGTTTATATACTGCTAGATCCTCTATATCAAGACGTATTTTTGAATTACTAATTTAACTCTATTTCTGCCTTTAAATCTCCCTATCTTTTCACTGCTCTCTTCACTAAGGCATAAAATTTTACATTTTACAAAGTCACTCTCTATAATGGAGAACTGTTTCAAACATTGCTTTAAGGCATTTTTTGTTTTAGGAGCAAAGAGAAACACATTTCAAAGATCCGTTTTTATGGGTGGATACTGCATTTGAACAGGATCATTATAAGGCATATATGTGCTATTTTCAACTTAAACCAGAAAAGTAACATTTCTAAAAGTCCTTTTCATTGTGAAAGTTTTGACACATGACTCATGTAGGAAATGATTACCTAACACATGAAACTGGCCCTTCAACCACAATTTGTAATAATGTACTCCAAGATTAGATCTTAGCTACTCTACTTTTTTCAGCAATTAAAAAAAGGAAAAGAAAAATGAGAGATTATAAACGTTAATAGCTGTATAAAAATAAACTTTAATTCAGAATTTCTCCTAAAGATATCAACTCTTACTGTTAATGGAAATCTTGTTAATTTTTCAGATAAAGAACAGGAGGCATTTGTTCATAGCTGAGATCATATAACTCCTTCTGAAGATGGAAAAAGAACTGAGTATTTTCCTCCTCATACTAATTCTGCTGGGGCTGAAGATCATGACAGAAATTTCCTCCTTTTTTTTGTCCTGGTAACAGAGTATGCTTAGTGGGGTGACACATCTAAATGTATAAACAGGAAAAATATAGTGTACATATTATGGCTTATTTGTTTTCTAATTACCCATTCTGGAATTAGAAAATAGGAACTCATCAAGGCTTCTTGGAGAATTATTTTATCATCACACACACAAAGGGTTAGAAGAAAAAAAGAACAGTCTGCTATTAAAGACTCAAGAATATCACCCTTCAGACATGCAGTCCTATCTGTAGGTTAAAGCTGATTGTTTGTGCGAGAACTTGCATTGCATACAATAACTAGTATTCTCTGTGCACACGTGAGTGTGGAAGGACAATGGGTGGACTCAGGAATCACTGAGAAACTCTGCAACATCAGGGGAGGAACTGAAGCTCCCTCTCTAATCCACACAGCAACCCTTCAATAGCCCATGTAACCTACCATCTGGTTGATGTTTAAACTGTCCTATGCCATCCACCCACTTCTCACAGGTTCTGGCAAAGTAGTCATACCCATATAGGGCTTCTAGAGGCTGTCTTGTTCTCTCACTCCATTTAGAAACATCTCGGATGCCTGAAAAACAGAAGCGTAGACAAGGATAGGTTCAGTCTCATACTTAGGTTTTATGCTGAAATCTTCCGAGCATGAGCCACCTCGCTGTTCTGTCTGCCTGGAACACCTCCCTACTGCCCAGGCCCTTCCCTCCCTCTGCTCTGCTTGGCACTGCCTACTGCTTTGCAGTGTCTCCTATACCCACGGCTGAGCGCCCGCCCCTGCCTAGGTCACAGGCCCATTGTAAGGGACTGTGCTTTGCCCTGACTGCACCCCAGGGCTTAGACCAGGGCCTCCCACAAAACAAGCCCATAATAAATACTTACCAAGTGAACGAAATGAGACCTTCACTTAATGCTTTCTGCTAAGGGTATACAATAAAAGAAAATATTCTTCTAATTAGGGTCACTTGAGTAAGAATAATATTATTTGCAAAAGAGACTTTTTTGCTGAGTTTCATTTTTATGTACATTGAAAAATGCACACAAATTATTCATTCTAATTTCTGCCACTGAAACAATATAGGTGCAAAGGCTAACTACTAACTTCAAACTATATTACAGCCGATTCACTAGTAGGAAAGGAATAATAGCTGAAAACAACCTTTAAAATGAATCGACAAATACAATTACTTAGCCTAATATTTTCCATATTTCTTAAACATACTGATAATCTAAAAATTCGAATGCTTTTGAGCATATTAAATATTGCTTATTGAGGGCTTTTAATACAGTGCTTCTGCTAAACAGTACACCTGGAAGACAATATGATACTAATGATATAAACTCCCATCGAACAATAATCTATACAGGGCTCCGACTGCCAGGAGCCCACAGGTACTCAGCGTGTACTCAGTGAATTGGAATAACCAAATGGAGGAAAAACTGCTGCTTACAACTACACCTGCCTTTGCAGGGTGGATCCCACCACGAGACAGTGCCTGCCTCTGACTGCCTTACACTGTCAGAGGTCAGCTGGAGGGAGCTGAACACAGAGGCTGAGGACGGCCGAACTGCTCTGCACAATAGTGAAGAGAGGAGGGGTGTGGAGAAGCAATTAAAAAACTAAAAGGTGGGAAGGAGATTTGGGAAGAAGAAGAAGAAAAAGAAAAATCTGGGTGGGAGAGGAGAAGGACAGAAAATCCAGCATGACAGTGTGAAGACAGCAAAACAATGCCCTGTAGATGTTTCTCCTTTTGGCCATATAGCAGACCGCACCCTCTGAAAGGCCTTCTCTCAGGGGAACAACTAGATCTTTCTCAAAACATAATTTTATTGCATTGTTGAAGCTGCAGTAATCAATGGAAACTTGGGTATGAGAGGGTCCGAGTGTGTTTGTATAGGAGAAAAGAGGCCTGAAAACAGAGCCAAGGAAGACCCCAAGGCAGGGCTGCTCCGGGAGGAGACAGAGCCATCAGTGGGGTGGCTGCAAAGGGCCGAACCTGATATTCCTGGTTTCAGCCGAGCTAAAACTGGCCCCAACTTGGTATGCTCCTCTGTTCCCAAGAGCAGCAAATGCAAATCTTCTCTGAAGGAAAGTATTCTCAATTTATGCTCACTGTTTAGTTTGTTTGTTTCTAGATTTAAGAGTAAGCAAATATTAGCTCCTAAACAAAGATCACAAAATAAACAGAATTTTTTTAAAGGTGATGAAAAAACTAGAAAACTGGGTAAGAAATCTTCATTAATTATGTAGAACAGGACAGAGAGACAGAAGAACAAGAGACATGGAAGACAGCCGAGGCCCACCGAAGCCTGCTGGGACCAGAGGAGGGGAGACAAGCACAGTGAAGGAGGCCCAACACTGGAAGAAATGATGGTGCGCGTTTTTAGAAGTGATAAAAGAACCCACGAACAAAAGTCAAATGTATTCCAAACAGGATGAACAAAAATGAAACCCTCAATTAGACGCAGTATAGTGAAACAGCCTGCAGCAAAGGTTGAGGGGAAATCTGAAAACACAGGCAGAGAGGCAGGCTCAGCCGCCAAGGGCAGGGCGTGAGACAGGAAGCTCCGGGCCCAGGGAAGAAGGCGGCTGCAGAGTGACAGAGAAGTGACCGCCCCCCTGCATGTTCACAGCCAACCAAACAGCCTCTCAAGAAGGAGGGTGAAATAAAGATACTTTTAGGTAAAAACTGAGGTAACTATTAATGGGCTGTCCTTAAATAACTTCTAAAAATAACTTCGGGAAGAAGAGAGCCGCTTTCAGAAGGAACACCTGAGGTGAAAAGACAGGCATGTAAAGACGCTTGCAAACGTGATGGCAAACCTACAAGCAAACAAAACCGCCAAGCCAACGAGAAAACGAAACACTATGGCATTTCTTTACATTAACACTAACAGTTCTGTCCATAAAGAAAGTGAAAAGACAGGCCACAAGCTATGAAAAGATATTTGCAACACAGCTACCTTTCAAGGGGTTATTAATTAGATTATTTTTTTTTAAAAACTACACATTAGTAACACTGTGATAATATTGGAACTGTGCTGGGTTGGGACTGGGTTGGGTGGGGAGTCCTTGGGGTGTTTGTTTTGTTGTTTTTTGGGTTTTCTGTTTTTGTTTTTGAGACAGGGTCTTGCTCTGTTGCCTGGGCTCAAGTGCAGTGGTATTATCCTAGCTCACAGCAACCTCAAACTCTTGGGCTCAAGTGATCCTCCCACCTCAGCCTCCCAAAGTGCTGGGATTATAGGTGGGAGCCACTGCACCTGGCCTGTTCTGCTGTTACACTTCACATTGTATACCTGTTGGCCATGTGGTATTATATGTATGAAATATTACCTAATAAAAATTTTAAAATCAATAAAGATATGAATAGATATAATATGGAAGAAGCCCAAATGGTGAATAAACACATAAAAAGATTTTCAATCTTATTAGCAATAGGAAAATGCAAAATAGGAAAAATAAGACCACAATAAGATAATATTTTACACCCATCTAATTGGCTAGTCTGACAATTTCAAGTTTTTATTGAAGACATAAGTTAAGGAATCTTGTATCTTGCTGGTGGAAGTGTAAATTTATTGTTAGAAAACAATTTGTCACTTGTAATGTGGTATATCTGCCCACAACACTCAGCAATTTCACTTGTGGGCTTGGACCCCAGAGACACTGTTGCTCCTACATCCCAGGAGGCAGGTACAAGCATGTTCCTAGCAACAGTGGAAATAAACCGCCTCAACAGAATGCCTCTGTGCGCCCAAAGGGGCGCTGGGGAGGGAGTGGTGGTGGCGGCTCCCTCAGACACTCAGTGCTTGGGGGAGCAGAAGCCAGCAAGGAAGGGAGCGGGAGGGCATGTGCACCTTCGCAGCTCACAGGCGCTGGGAGCAGGAAGCATGGTGTTTCACGTGGCTGGACTAGAGGCGAAAGTGTGGGCAGGTGGCCTGCAGAGGCACAGTCCTGGGCCACTCTCGCTTGGTGAACAAAGCTTAGCAGCTTGAACTTTACCTGGAAAGCTGTGGGGTTTCCTTGAAGGTTTTTCAAGTAAGATGCCATGAGATCGCTTCAGAGCAGTGTGGAGGGGAGGGAGGGCAAGTTGGGTCCACAAAAAGCAAAGAGGAGGAGTGGAGCGGAGCGGGCAGGAGGATGCTGTATGGAGGTCGCGACATAGTGCGACTGCAGAGCCAGGCCTGAGCCCACCCCCTGAGCTGCCCCACTGCCGCAGGGTCCTCACTGCCCTGAGCCCGGTTCCTTATCTGCGAAGCTGGCTGAGCCGTAGCTACCCTACAAGGATGGTGTATGGTTAAAGACTTGAGCTCATGGCAGACACTCGATAAATAGCAATTAAAAATCTTCTTGGTGCTAGTAGTTTGTTGGCAACTCTGATCCCTGTGAAGGCAAACACCCTGTCTTACTCCTCTCAGCTCCCTGCCCCCAGTGCCCAGCATAGATGCCCAGCATGTAGCAGGCTGTAGTGTGTTCGTTCATTCAACAGAGATCTACTGAGCACCTACTATTTGGCCAGGTACTGTGCTGCTGAGCACTGAAGAGATGTGTGGCCCTTGTTGACAGTCTAGCAGAAGTCACAGACATTGAGCAGATGATACTTCATTGCAGTGGGATGAGTAAGAAGAAAAAATAGTATATAAAGTACAATGAAACACTGCAGAGGGGCTCATCTGAGAGAGTCTCCCTTAGGAGGTGGCTTTTAAAGTGAAAATTAAAAATAAACTGAATTACTGTAGCCATGATTATGGAGAAAGTGTAGCAGGCAGAGGCAACAGCCTCCCCAAAGAAAGGGGTTTTATGCCTTTGGGGAGCTAAATGGTCAGCAGGACTGACCCTTAGGGAATGAGGAGGGGAGAAACACTTGTTAGTACTGATGGGCCTGATAAGAACAATGGATTTCCATTGAAGGGTTTTAGGCAGGAGAAAGTATTGATTAGATTTGGATTTTTTTTATTTTTACTTTACATATCATGCCTTTACTCTATTTTAAGTGTACAATTAAATGATGATTAGTGAATTTACCAAGATGTACAGTTAATCACATAAATAAGTTTTAGAGGATTTCTTTCCCCCTATTGAGACCCCTAATTCCCTTCCCCAACTACTTTTCAAGCATGCCTCTCCCCTCCACAGGGCCCACGACATCGCTCAGATGTGGGTCTACCCCCAACCCCCTGAATCCCCAGTAAACACCACCACCACTTGAGCCCCACAGTGTTAATCAGTCAGTACCAATTTGATGGCGAATACAAGTGGGGCCCATTCTTCTGGTCTTGTGTCACCTCACCTTGAATAACAGGCTTAAGCTTAATCCAGGATAATATAAGCGGTGCTAGCTCACTGTCGTTTCTTAAAATTGAGTAGTATTTCATTGTAAACATATACCAAATTTTAATAATCCACTCATGAATTGACGGGCACTTGGGTTTTTTCCACGACCTAGCAATAGTGAATTGTGCTGCCATAAACATTTGGGTGCAGATGTCTTTATAACAGAATGTTTTATATGCTCTTTTGGGTAGATGCCTAATAATGCTATTGCTGGATCGAATGGTAATTCTATTTTTAGCTCTTTGAGGAATCTCCAAATTCTTTTCCACAGAGGTTGCACCAATTTACAGTCCCACCAGCAGCGTAAGAGTGTTCCTGTCTCTCCACATCGTCGCCAGCATTTGTTGTTTTGGGAATTTTTGATACAGGCCAATCTTACTGGGGTTAGGTGGTATCTCATTGCGGTTTGATTTGCATTTCTCTAATGATTAGAGATGTTGAACCTTTTTTTATATGTTTGCTGGCTATTACTCTGTCTTCTTTGGAGAAGTTTCTGTTCATCTCCTTTGCCCATTTATGAACGGGGTTGTCTGATTTTTTCTTGTTAATTCTTTTGAGTTCTAGGTAGATTCTTGTTATTAGACCTTTGTCAGAGGTGTAGACAGCAAATATTTTCTCCCATTCTGTAGGTTGTCTATTTGCTCTAGTGATAGTTTCTTTGGCTGTGCAGAAGCTTTTTAATTTGATCAGATCCCATTTGTTTATTTTTATTGCTGCATTAATTGCTTTGGGGGTCTTCAAGAATTCTTTGCCTAGGCCGATGTCTGAAAGGGTCTTCCCAACATTCTCTTCTAGGATTCCTAAGGTTTCATGCCATAGGTTTAGGTCTGTTAACCATCTTGAGTGAATTTTTGTGAGAGGTGAGAGGTAGGGATCCAGTTTCATTTTTCTGCATGTAGCTATCCAATTTTCCCAGCACCATTTATTGAAAAGAGATTCTTTTCCCCAATGTATATTTTTGTATGGTTTATCAAAAATTAGGTTACCATATGTAGATGGTTTCATCTCTGGATTCTCAGACCTGTTCCAAAGATCAATGCTTGTGTTCTTGTGCTAATACCAGACTGATTTGATTATTATTGCTTTATGGTACAACTTGAAGTCTGGAAGACTGATGCCTCCCAGTTTGTTCTTTTTGCTTAAGATTGTTTTGGTTATATGGGGTCTTTTCTGGGCTCTTGGGTATATTATCTCATAAGACTATTTCATTAAATTACATAACCCATGTAAATTTCTTAATATAATGTTTGACATATATTAAGATATTAATAAATGTTAGCTGTTGTTATCATTATGATTATTCAGTCAAATCCATCTTAAGAATAGAGAGAATTTTCTAAAATATTTATTTCATTTTAAAAGAGAAAATATTTCAAACTTTCTTATCTGTTAGTCTAAGACTTTTGAACACAGCGATCTCCTTAACAGCCTTTATTATTGTCGTTGTTGCTACTGTTTTCAAGATCTATTAATGAATGTAATTTCATAGTTCCCTGATTTTTAAATTTTGGTGCCAATGAACTAATTGTATGTGAAGGATATGATATAGTCAGTCACACAACCAAAGACTTTTGGTTACATTCAGGAACAAACAAAAGAAAACAAAACAAACCGAAAAGACTTTCCGGAGTGGTTACACTACCTTCAGAATCTTAGCTGTGCACTGAGATTACAAAGGTATTTATATCATAAAAGTCTTTTTTATTTTCATAAAGATTGTGTTCTGCATTACGCTTAGATTTTCATGTCTAACTTTTAATTTTAATATAGAGTAATCGGGGAGCAACAGTCTGCCCTGGGATTCTCACTGTACAGAGGCCAGCGAGGCCTCTGACACCACCCTCAATAGAGGAGCAAGTTGATCTGTTAGACTGAAATACCATGAATATTTAGGGCACTAAAAATGTGCTACTTTGTTTTACATAGGTGATAGTTGATTAAATAAGACTGAATAAGAATATAGCCCTTCTGCTTGTATTCTACTATATTTTCTAGAATTAACTATTCCTTTTTAAATTAGTATTTCCTTTTGCTGATTTTATTTTCAACAATAGAAAAAAAATTCCAAGTAGAATTTCACTTATGGTTAAATTTAGGGACCTTCTGGGATCGATCAGACCTCTCCAACTTGTCTTCTGAGAGAGAACAGCATCTTTAAAGCCTGTGGTGGACTGCGGTCCATGCAAGGTTTCCCTCTTCACTGCTAAGCTTATATTACATAAATGACTTCTGATAAAGATTTCACTTGTGCAAGATAGTCAGTAATTAAATGTTTCTACAGTGATTCTAGCCATACATTGCATCTTCTTAAATTAATATAAAACCTGAAGTTTGACTGATTTAATTTAACTTTTTAAGTTTAAAATTCCATATTTACATTATTGTAAAAGATTACCATTGAAATTACAAAAAACCCCAAACAAAGAACAAAGACATGAAACAACAGAAACAACAAAAAATTAATCTCTGTCTTCTGGATTTCCAGAATCATTTATTTCATTTTTTAAAAGTGATTTGTTTAGGCACTGGGAAGGTGACCAGTATCAAGCCTAATCTCTGTTAATTAGGTCTTTGTGCTATATGGAAAGACTTAATTTCACTATAATATTTCACTGTTCCCAAAACATTTATCTATAGGGAAGATTGATCTTTAGAAACAAACATACATACACACAAAGAAAAAGAGTCCAGTTGTAATAACCTATAAACTAGAGCTCCCAGTGGACCCTCACGTGCAGACTTCCAGGATCAAATTACCTTACAGCTAACTCACTGTGTAGCTGGAGCCCTTGGGTGCTGGAGATGACTTACCTGAGGTTACTAGTAGGAGTTTAAATGAAATGTAGGCACATCACCAACAACTGCAGGCCCATTCCAAAGCTGCCTGGCCTATCTCTTAGTAGTGTCATCATCCCATAAGGGGCTACACATTCCGTTCCCACTCCTCCCTTACGGTTGCACTTTTCATCTTTTCCTTCTTTAATTGGAAAGATATATGAACAAACACAATGAGTAATTTAACAAGCATATGCCTACCTCCCAAAGCGATTAAATGTTTTTTCCCCCTCTATTTGCCTCTTTTGGTACTTATGTGCATTTCTCAGTAATGTACTTGGGATCTCAGTAAAATGACAATGCTCAGAAAAACTAGCATGGCACGTGAAGGGCAGAAGGCATGTCATCATTGTTATTGGATGGGTTCATGGAAATGGACTGCACCAAATTAATGAAAATGCTTCTATGTTGAGGTTAGGCATTCTCGAAGTACAGATTCATGATATTTTTCCATTTATGACCTTTTCCTCAGATAAGCAATATATTGGTCTCAGAAAATTAACTCTTAAACTTAACAAGGAGCGGTCAACTTCGGAAATTTGCATTTATCAAAATTGGCTTGAGAAAGTACATAATGAAGATGTATAGGTTTATTAAGGGAAGCAGATATCCTGGAACTTGACATGACAAATGCTTCCTGGGGTTACAACTATTGAGAAGCAACACATATTCTAGATTGTCCATTCTAACACCACTTGGACTCCTACCCCCAAAGCAAGTAACATTTTTTGCCTGTTTGGAAAGAAGCACAACGACTGAGGGTGCAAGCCAATAGTAGCCTCAGTTTCCTTGTCTGTAAAATGATAGAGTGAGGACTGGCATTTAATAATGAGGAGTCAACCTGGCATAATGGAAAAAACATTGAATTTGGGGTAAAATCTGAGTTTTAATTCTGTATTTGGCACTTACTAGCATTTGACACATAGGGTGACTTATATAATCTTTTGAGACTCACTTTTATCATCTGTAAAATGGGGATAATAGTACCTAACTTTGAAAGATGTTATTAAGACTAAATAAGGTAATGAAGATGAAGTATACATTAAAGTGCCAGCTGTATACTACATATTCAGTATGTGACAGCTGTAGGGGAGATTTCTAGTTGACTATCAGTACATGCTCTACTCTTCTACTTTAGTAAAACAATCCATAGTTTCCAGTTAAGTAAATAAACTTCTAAAATTGTGACTAAATTTCCCAGTCTACCTTGGGTCTAGGAATGATGACATGAATTAAGTTCTGGCTAGTAGAAGACTAGTGGAGAATTTTATTTCTTTTCTTGCTGGTTGAAAACAATGGCTGGAAATTAAGGAGCAATTTTGTACCAAGAGATGGGTGGTAGAGCTTTAAGAAAAAGAAAGTGTGGATCGCTTATTCCATAGTTCACCTGAAATGACTACTTTTGAACTTTATACGTGAGAGAATAAAAGATAATTTGACTTTTTTGACACTGATGAATAGAGGAGGAAAAGGAATAGTAGTAGTAGTTATTATCAGTAATGGAATAGTACTAATATTGCTTTTAATTGACAGTTCTAATTCGTAGGGTTCTGAGAAAGTGTTGTATATCTGGCTAACTACACATGGGTTTGCAAAGGCTAAAGTGAGATTAGGGTAGACTGAGAGAACCAGATGAAGACTGGTAATTCATATCAAGGATTGTGGATTTTAACCACTGATTCATTTTTAAGCAGGACAGTGAAGTGATCAGATTTTATTTTAGAGAGCTCACTCTGCCCATAGACAAAAGGAATCAGTAAGTATTCTGCCTTGGGATTGGGAGATTGCATGCAAGAAGTGTAGTTAGAAGATGCACTCAGGCATTCAAAAGACATGCAGATGGCCTAGAGGCAGTGGGTGCAGGTATGGGCATGGCCGGCTGGTCCAGGATACATTTAGAAGACAGATTGTAGGAAGGACTGGTTACTGTTTGTAGGTCAGGGAGGAGTTAAGCAAAGGAGGCAAGAACAAGTCAATTTCTCAGCCTGGGAATTGTAGTCAGAGTGCTTATTTGGGCTGCAAGATGATTTCCATTTTGGAAATGGCAAGTGAGATGCTTGAGGAACACCCATTTTGAGATGTTTAGTAGGCATTTAGGGATTCATCATCCCTACCACCACCACTATCACCACCACCCCCATGATTCATCATCCTCATCCTGATTGTCATCAAAACCAAATTACTATGGGAATTTGGAGTGCATCTCTTGTGTAGATGTAAAAAAATGGAAACATTTTCTAGAAAGAAGAGGTATCATTTCTCTGAAACTACTTATCCTTGGTTAAGTTTGGAGGGAGGACATGCTATGGTAACAAAGCAAATTCTTTCAACTCTCTTTCATGAGCATCAACATACCTCTTATTAACTTATTTACACAGAGTTTTAGTTTACTAGAAAAAAAGATTCCTATTTTTTTCTACATGTTAACCTTGTGGTCTTGGGCAAATAACTCTATTTCCTCATCTGTAAAAAGGGTGTGCTGATGTCTACCCTAAAGGATATCAGTAAAATCCATTGGAATGTTTCATATAGACTGCGTGTGTAAATTTGTGATATAATCTTTACCATGTCATTTTCAGCCCAATTATAATGTTTTTAAGCATCTATGTCCTGTATTTTAAGGTTGTACAAGATGATATCTATGGTTTATGGCTCTGATTTTCCCATTTAACGTAACATTTTAATACTCACTTTTGATTGTCCACAGTTATTGTTTTTGTTAAAGTTTTTATGAATTGCAAGGAACAATGACTCAAATTACCCTAAGTTAAAAGGCGTTTACTAAGAGGAGACACATATTGGAATGGCAAAACAAACGTCACCAGGAAAGGACACACCTACTCTTCCAATACTACTCCTAGGGTCTGCAAAGCCTTGTTCACTCTCTGTCCCTTTGCGTCCCTTTGTCTTTCTCTCTCTTTCGGTGAGTCCATATTTCACTTTAAATTTTCTCTGAAGACCAGCTTCTTTATTTAGTCATTGTTTCTATTTCCTTGTAATTTAGACTTGCAAACGGATTTTGACTTCCCATGGCCTCACCTCAACCTCTTGCCATTCTTATTGTATTATTTTTGACCAAGCATAATATACAGTGTGGCACCTGCCTTCAGCAGAGCCTTGACCCTAGATCTTCTTTTAGAAGTGATGTGGGAAGTTGAGCAGTGATTTTCTCTATTAGGAATTGTTGGCATCATCAGAATTATTACAGGCAATAAAAAAAAGAAGTTAGCAAAATAAGTGTGACTATCCATTTTGTGCATTGAGTACAGACCCATACTTTATTACTAGAGATTGGAATCATGTAAGCCAGAGAACAAAACCTCTCAAAAGTATAAGGAATGATAGATGGGAAATAGAATGAAATGAAGGTCGGACTTTAAGTGTTTGCGTAAAGGATGGACTGGCCAAAAAGTTTTAAAACGAATGCTGTAAAAATGATATTTCTTTAAATAACGTATTTTTCTAATCACCAAAGGAGTAAAAAAAAAAATCAAAATATTAGGCTACAAAACATACTCAAAACTCAATATCATGATCACCAATAACCTGAGGATCAAGAGCATTTTGTTGCCATTTATGTCATTTAGGCCTGTGGTCCCCACCCCCTGACCTATACGGCTAGTTTCTTAATAGATGAAAATTAAGTTTCAGACACATTTCCAGGTCATTTAATCTCCTTCATTCTATCTCTCTAAAGTATTTCTACCACAGCACTAAACAACATGATTAATCTTTTATAACCCAGTTAGTATTTTCCAAAAGATTTACATGTTTCACTGGCATTTTGGTTGCTGCTTCTTGAGCTTATGAGGGATAGAACACAGCAAGAGCAAGAAATTTACTGTAATTTTACTTTGCATCAATTATCTAAAATATTATCAATAGCCATCAATTTATCAGAATTCATCTCTTACTTAGCAATATAATTTCCTTAATTCTCAATCACACTTCACCCAAATGTGGATTTCTCGAAAATGTAGTTCAATCCAATATGAAAAATGAAGGAAATCAGATCGAATGCACAACTAATAAATACGTGGCTCTTGCCATGTTAATGAAATGCAAAATGAGAAAGACATTAAGAAAAAAATTATTGGTTGTTTTTACAAAACTTAAGCTTCCAGAGGACAAGAATGTTGTCTAACGTGTATGTAAGATGTTATGTACTGCTGGCACTTGGATATTAAAATTCAACACTTACAAGTGGAACATAATTTACTGAGCCATTCCAATGCACAAGCAAATGGGATGTATTGAATATCTTGGGATTACTGAAATGTACTTTGATTTTATGCAACATCTTGTTAACTTTATCTGTTTTTCATAGCTCTTTTCCATTGGAGGGAGGGTGAGGGGAAAATTGGATCAAGGTCTTGGTTTTTAATACTAGGCATCAACACTATGAAAGAAATCAAAGACACATTAATAAACTAAATATTACCTCCCACTGCTCTCTGGCTACCAGGCACACACAGTTCTTTCCATTGGACTCCTAAGAGGGCCTTCAATAAAGTAAAACTGTGATTTTGACATTTCTCTTGCTTGCTGCCAGGAAATTCTAAATTGAGTCCCAGTTGTTTTTTAGATTAATCCATTGGAGAAAAGAAAATCTGAACACGGTATTTTATAACTTTTTGAAAATACATTCAGGCTAAATTTAGGTTTGGATATATGCATATATCCCTAATTATAAAATAGTCCTCTTACATCAAGCACACACTAGTAACATGCCTGTTAAAAGAGATGAGATAAGGCATTTCTAATATGTAAGAGCAGATTTTCTATGAATAATAGAAATCAAATGTTTATTAACAATATGTCTAAAACATGCTATATTTTAAAAACTGGTCCACTTTTAAGAATTGACCTGTTTCCTTTCTTAAAAATCATAAAAGAGAGAAAAACATTTAGGAAGAAAATAGTACTTTTTATAAAACCTTGCTCGATGAGACGCGATGCTTGCTTTGAGTTCTTCATTCATGTGTCAACCAGGTAAACGCACAACAAGGTGCATTTCAGAATCAAAAGATGCTGGTGATTTCCATATTTGCTTTCTGATCTTTTCCAACACACTCTGGGAACGGCTCCCTAGGAAGGGAACCTCGAAGCCTTCACCGGCGAAGAATGCAGTGGGCTTCTTCCCTGGGTACGCGCTGCATGAAGCACATTACACCTGGGCGATTCCTATTGATAGAAATTGAATGGAATTGCACTTCCAGGCTTTTTAAGAGCTTATTTGGTGCTTCACATGAGACTTTATTAAAAATAGAGCAGCTTTCAAAAACCTTTTAAGGCACTGGATGCTTTTTAAAAATCTAATAAATATGGATGGCTGATTAAGGAATGTATTTCATGTACTGTATGTTAATACTCTTTTTCCTCTTCATTTTCCATCTTTCTTTTCCCTTGCCTTTTCCAAGAAGTTCAAGTAATAAACTGATGTTTTAAAAGGACCTATCATAATCTACGCCACAAATTCCTTCACACTAGTGGGAATTGTATCCCATCCTTTGCCTTAGTTTAACCACAAACAAATAGCAGTTTCAATTTATTGAGCCCTTACCAAAAACAAAGTCAAATTCATTTTCCCAGTAACCTTTAGGATAGACATTATCCCTGTTTACTGAGTAGAAACTGAGGCTCAGAAAGGGTTAGACATTTGCTCAATATCACATATCTGGCAGGTGGCAAGGCAAATGCTATTTAAAAATAGGTCTTTTGGTGGTGATGGTTATTGTGGTGGTGATAATAGCAATGGCAAGTATTGTGCAAAGTAGTTTCCATATATCATCTCTTTTAATCCTGACTTGATTTTATGAGTTTTATATTCTGACTACAAAGTTACTGAATTTTTTCCCGTACACACAAGCGAAGTCAACCAATTAGGGTTGCATTGAACAAGACTGATAGCATCTAACAATGGGAGAAAATATAATAATAGTAACTCTTATCATGGACTCAGTGTTTTATCTAGGGCTCCGAAAACAAGAAAACTTTTTTCCTCCCGAATGCTAATTCTCAAAGATTCCATATCCTTATCTTCTTACCCTATCATTTCCAAGTTTAGAAATTTGTAAAGACAAACTTCCTTAGAAAACGATCATCTTCAGAATACTGTTTTCTTGTCTTAACCTCAGGAAATCTGGGCAGAAAATAGCAGAACCAGTAAAGTGATAAGTGGAATGACTTCGGCAAAGTGGCACTAGGGCTCTTGCAAACCCTTGCCCACCTGAGAGCCTAAAGAGGGAGCCCATCTAGGTTTCCCAGGCAGAGCTGAGGGCCGTATTTTGCAAAAGTGCTGCTTCTGTGGAAGGGTGGTCAGAATGCACAAAAATCTGTTTCTCACTTTTACTGTCTATTAGACGGGGGTCAGGAGTGTTTGATCAATGTCTTAAAATATCTAGGGCGGTAATAAATCAAACCCTTTTAAGAAGCATAGAAACATATAATTCTGGTGAAATTCCTGTTGGAAGAGGTTAAATGATTATTTCATTCTTGACTGAAGATAATCAAGAAGGAGTCACAACCTCTGCCATGTTTTTTTCATTTCTTTAATTTGTCTCTTCTTGTGTTCCACCAATGGTGAAGGAGAGCCTCCATCATTCTCATAACTGTGTTCCATGCAAAGACGAAATTATTGTTCCAGCTCTAAATCCTTGTTTTAGACTTTTCTTAGAAGATATAATCTTCTCACCTTTTATTTTAATTTTATTTCATTCTGCTAAATACTCTCTAATTTTTAGTGTTGTATAAATATGAATTTCCAAATCATAAAGATTGCTTTACCAAAATTCGACAGAAAAGTGATTATCTTTTAAAAAACATACTTCATATAGCTCAGCATTTTATAACCTGTTAAATGTAATTCAATCTAAAAGTTCATTTTTTAGTGTCATGTAAAAAAGAGTAAGAAAATAAAAGCTTAAATGGAAATTCCTTAAATGTTGCTATAATTTTAGAGGTGTTAGAGTACAAATAATTTACATAGAAAGATTCAAATGGCATTATAAATTAGGACTTCTACTCAATAAATTCTTTGCATAAATAAAATATTTATGCATGGAAAACAAGTTATTTTATTTTAAATTGATAGAAATTAGCCATGACTATATATATGTAATTTATCAAGTAATTGTTTATGTTCAACAGAAAGTAGTTTAAAGGACCTTTCAAAGAAAGATGCTTTTTTTTTTTTTTTTGGACAGAAATTTTTATTCTGTGGTGACCTGGTCTCATGTGGTTGCAGAATTCACAGCTCTCATGTCTTTGGTTATATCCTTGGGATAAAAGGATGACTTCTACATCTTACGATAGATGCTCTATTAAATGCTTACTGCCTCACACAGGGACCAATTGTTTAAGGCAGGGTGGTACTATAATCCTTGGAAGACTGAGTTTTGTTACCTGTTTTTCAAAGGCCCTTTGAAAATTATTTCGGTCAATCCTTTGTGCTTATTAGATCACAGATTAAAGGATCAGATCATCCTGCTCTGTAAATTTCTCTTAATCTATGAAGGATTTATATATATGATTAATTATTTTATTATAAGGACAATATAGTGGTAACAGCACATCTAAAAATTAATTAATAAATTATTTTTCTACATGGTAAAATTTAATTGTACTTATTTTTTACTTCTTGTTTTTCTATTTCAGCATTATTCTCTTAAAAGATGGATCACTAAGGGAAAAAAACACAAAAAACTGAGTCAACTATGTCTTATCAGACAAATTTCTTCTGTTAGGACTGTTTTCTTAAAAAAAAAAAATCCTTGTTAATATTTACCAAGTGGAGAGAGCCAATTGGTTACTTTTGATTTTGTGAAAAATCTATATCATGGAATTTTTCAAAAATAAGCAAAGCATCAAAAAGCCATAGCGCTCTCTAGAGAGCACAATGAATAGACATTTGTGCATAATTTTATCAGGTACAGTAGGAACAATGTAACTAGCAGAAAATAATACATTTACAGAAATTTCTGTATTGAAAAGCTAATAAAAACTATTTTTGCAACATAGCATTGCTTGATTTTTTTATTCCTATTAATTCTCTAGTTGTTTCTTCATTCTGTCTTCTGCTTATGCTATTGGCAAACACTACCAGTACCAAATTTATAGGAAAAAAATCACAGGAGAAAAACATAAGTGTTTTACTTTTTCCTGGCAATTAGAAAATAATAAATAAAAATTTTAATTTTATTTTAGATTATCTCACCTTAATTCAATCCTTAGTCAGGTAGCATTTTGCACCAGCACAGATCTAAAATAATGACCCAAAACCAGTTATAAATATGTTGTAAAGTATAAACTCCTTTGGAAACGTGATCTAAAGTATGATAAAGAGAACTGGGAAATGTCCTAAGAAAAATCACTACTTTTTCTTGAATGCTCATGCTTTACTTATATCATCTCATTAAATCTATTCAACTATCCAGCAAGATGGGCATCCAGATTCTCATTTTACAGTTGGGTAAACTGAGGCTCAGATAAATTAAAACGTTTATAAAGGGTCATTCAAACATTAAGTTGCAGAAACAGAATTTGAACAGATTTCAAGCAGGAAAAATGTAAGATTGGAATATATTTTATAGGCTAAATAAAACTGATAGTGTTTCAAATAGGTAGGAGTAAAAAATTAGCTGCAGACTGCATAAATGAGAATTTCTATGAATCTCCAAAATATTCGTTTAAAATCTTTCAACTAAAAACATTTCTGGCTATAATTGACAAGAAGATCCTTAGAGATCTGATGACACTATTAATGAAATGTCAGCTGCTAGTTCTATAGTTCTAGCAGGTCAATTAGTTTTCCATCTGTAATAATACTTCACCATGGAATCTGGGATCAAATTTTAGATTCTGGCTGTCTTCTGAGTGAAATCATGGTAATGGCAATATTGTAGATTATAATCGCTTCTTTGCTTTGTGTACCCTTCTATAAATACCAATTTAAAAAATGGGCAATAAAAAACCACTAAATTTTGAATAGAGAGAAAAAAGAATTTGGCTCTTAGTCCCTTGGAATTCATTTGCATGGTCAAAGAGTTGAACACTTCTTTTTAATCGATGTACTCATTAAAAGCCTGTGTCTGACAAAGACACAACTTAGCAGTTATGGTTGACTGAAGTTAAAAATATTTTATGTTTATATTAAATTCTTAGATGGGATACAATAATACTTTGGCTACACCATACAATGTTTTGATGAGCAGATATATTTTACTCCACATTTCTGACTATCAACAAAGAAACTTGCGTTATTTCTTGGGATTTGACATTAAACATACAAATGGGAAATGAAGATAGAGTTGTAGTAATTACTTTCATACAAGGATACGTAATGAAAAGAAACGGAATTCTCAGAGTGATCAACAGGAATTTCCCTTCTTGTTCTCACAGTGGTTTGGTTCTGGGATAATGTGTTTTCATCAGTAGAAATTAAGTTCTAAAAATTTACTCTCAGAATTATATTTCCATATTCACAAAACACTGTAGTTAACATGAAGTTACAAGATCAACTATTCTATTTCAACTGATAATTATTTCTCTTTACAGGGTCTGCAAATCTCTCCATTTGCACTACTGGTTTTAGTTCTTGTTATCCCTTTCACTGGCTGTGATGGCAGCATACTAGTGTCAACTGTTTCTCTTCTACACAGCTCCTAGAGAGATTCTCTTAAAAGCGTCAGGAACTTCGGTTCAGGAACTTTAACAGGTCCCCAACAACTATAGGAAAAAAAAAATCACTACTCCTTGGCATGACATTCATGTCCCTCTATGATCTGATTTCAGCCTACATTTCTCTCCACACCACCTATAAGAAGGTGTTACTGTTTCCCGAATCTGCCTTTACTTTACTATCTGAAGGATGTCTTTACAATTTTCCCTCTCTTAGAATAACATCCCTCCTCCAGCACACTAATCTATTAAAAAACCCTACAATCTAGGTCAAAGTTTACCTTGGCAACAAAGCCTCCTCCAAGCTCTCTCTCTCCCTCATATGTAGAACTTACCTTACTAGTCCTGTGTTCTCAACACAATATATATTCTTAATCTAATGATTTAGCTGTTTCTCCCTTAGATTATATTTATATATAGTACCTCCCATTTTATCTACTAGATTTTAGGTTTCTTGAGGGTAAGAACTATGTGTTATCCATCTTTACATTCTCTCAAATATCTAGCAAATATGAGAAATTTGTTACATTTTGGAGAATTATTTTATATGCTGCAAATTAATTTAAATTTAAGGGGTTGATTTAATTGGGGTTGCTAAACTGATTATAATATTCACTGTATACCAACCTATAAGATATTAATACTTTTCTGAAAATATTGAATTTTTTTCAATGAAAATCATCAGGACCGTCCCCACTGTAAGTTGTTGAATATAATTGCAGGCAATGGCTGTTGTTGGGTAGTGCAATGTCACACTCTATAGAAAGGCTTTTTTCAATACAGTATTCACTTGTACAGTAATAAGTGCACAATGTTGAGTTTTACTTATATGACAAAATAAATGTAGCAGTCAGAAACACTGTTTCAGGGCCATTTTTTCTCAAAACGTCTGCACAAACTCACATGCTGCAAAATTTCTAACACAGCCCTTTCCCCTGTCCCCCAAAACACATTATGTAAACATTAATTATAAGAGAATAGGATTCATGGGCTATATCCTCTCTTTTTTCCCACATACGTCTTCAGTCCCATAGGGAGGATTGTACCATGAGAAGCCACCAGAATTAAATATAAGAAAGGTTTACAGGTGGACTATGGAAAGGTAAATATCCTGGGCAAGAAAGATTTTTATCAAGGAGAGGAGTGAAAACAAAATGAATCCAGGATGGAGAAGGGGAAGTGCAAGGAAGGGAAGTAGAAGTGAATTAAAAGGAGAATTCCTGGGTGCCTGTACAAAGTGGACTTGAAGCTGACTCAAAGTGATCCAATAGTAAGTATTAACAGTATTTATGCCATCCTCTAGACTCCACGTGGGTTGGAATAAGACTGTATTTATAAGTCATCATTTCTATTGGCTGCAAAATATTCAACCATGTAAATGCACCATAATTTAATCAATCTTTTAATGTTGAATGTGTAATTTTTTTTTAAATTTCAGAATATTATAGGGGTACAAATGTTTTGGTTACATGAATTGCTTTTGTACAGATTGGGTCAAAGTTGTGTGTGTCCATCATCCATATAGTGTGCATTATACCCGTGAGGTATGAATTTACCCATCCTTTCTTCCTCCGCCCACCTGCTTGATATCTGTTAAATTTTACTACCATATGTGCACATGAGTATTGATCTATAAGTTTTAGTAGTGAGTACATATGGGTTTTGGAGTCAGACGCGCTACCGTTGCACCACGAGGTCCTACATGTAAGTTTCATTCTTCCATTCTTATAATACTTCACTTAAAAGGATAGACTCCAGTTTCATCCAGTTTGTTACAAAAGGTATTAGTTCACCATTTTTTATGGTTGAGTAATACTCCATGGTATACATATACCACATTTTATTGATTCATTCATGTATTGATGGGCATTTGGGTTGTTTCACATCTTTGCGATTGTGAATTGTGCTGCTAAAAACATTCGAGTGCAAGTGTCTTTTTTATAAAATGTCTTTTTTTCCCTTTGGGTAAATACCTAGTAGTGGGATTGCTGGATCAAATGGTAGGTCTACTTTTAGTTCTTTGACATATCTACATATTTCTTTCCTAGAGGTAAGATTTCATTCTTTTTGATCATCTATTAAACTGAAATTCCATTCTAGTCCCTGTGGTTATAATGGAGGGTTTATTGAAGAAAGCAAACTGAACTAAAGTTGAGTAAATAAATTTCAGGTCTTTAGACCTAGGACCATTGATAACAATCAAATATATCCTGTTTTTATAGAGGGTGGATTTAACCAACTTTACACTATTGACTTTGAAATTGATTTTGAATACAACTTTAGAATTAATTATTTTTGAAAGTATTGACAGAAAATTAGAACAAGAAAGAGGAAATTACAAGGAAACATAACATGGTCAATAAAAATAAGTCATGATAGACTGATCACTTTATGATGGTATTACTAGGCTGAGAGCTAAGTGCAGAGCTTCAAACACAGAGTTGTTTTCTTGGTTTAAAGACATCTTCAAGGACCCAGGCCACTTTGAACCTTCTATTCTGCCGTTTATGGCCTTTGTCTTTGGACTTTCCCTCATGAAAAGTCAGAAGGTTGTTGCAGCAACAGGTAACTCTACACAGAAAGCTCTGGAGGATCTTTAAGAAGCATTTCCTTTTTACCAGGACTTTTCTCCCTGAAGCTAAAACAAAGTCTATTTTGGGACTGGTTGTCTAGAAATGGGTCACAGGCCCATGCTCTCACTTCAAAGAAGTACTGGGAAAATGAGGATCTGGAATTTTTAGGCTCTACAGAGGAAGGTGGGCTCTGTCAGTAAGGACAAAGTATAAAGAAAGGCACTTGCCTGGACAGCCGTGTTAGCAGAATAATGCTAGTTGTAACAAACAAAAACAATATCCAGTGGCTCAAAGATGATTGGTGTTTGCTTTTTGCTTGTGTACAATTGAAAAGAGTTATTCTTTATGAGTGTTCAGCTCTCTTATGGAATAGTTTAGAGAACCAGCCTCCTTGCATCTTATGGCTCATCTAGCTTCAAAAAATGACTCTTAAATTCACTGTGTGGGCTTGCATCAAGCCAGCTGAAGGAAAAAACACTAGTTTTTTGAAGTTCCTTAGCCTGGAAGTCATGTGAACCACATCTAAACTCATTCCATTGGTAAGAGCTAGTAAATTGCCTTCTCTACTCCCCACCGAGATGGTAAGGGGTTGCCCTAACTAAGCTGAAATTCCCAATAGCAGCTAAATTTTTAACAAGAAGGGAATGTATGAGCAAGATAAATAGTTCGATGGTGAAAATGATTGCATGCCGAGAGTTTTGATTATGAAAACATTATCACCTCGGAGGGATCTCTCTACCAGAATATCTCAGGGTATATCAGCATTTTTGCTAATGACTTGTTTGAGGACATAGGATAACATGTTAATCAAATTTTTAGATATCTTGAAGTTGAGAGGAAGAACTAACACATCAGCAGAAAGTTCCATGATTCTCCTCCAAAATCTTAAAAGATAGGAATAATGGGTCAAATTTGGGATCAAATTGCTGGAAATAAATAGCAACTCATGCAGTTAGGTCAACGTATTCAGCAGCAGAATTTAATTTGGCAAATATTTATTTAGTTCTTATTATATTCAGGGCATTTAGGGGGCCAAGGAAGAATATATAAAACAAGGCTTAACAGAAGAACATATGAGAAAGAAAAAAGCAGTCTTAGTTGATTGAAAACCAGTATGAATTTAAATTATTAGCATAGGATCACTTTTTCTCTCTCTCTCTACATATGTGAATGTTTGCATATATGTGTGTGCACACATATATGTATGTAGGTTTATATAAACCTATTAGGTTAAATTAAAAATTAAATTATCTGTATTATAATATACAGAAAATTCTACACTCTTTGTTTTTCGGATTTTTGTCTTGGGTTCTGTGTATAACAATTTGAAAGAAAAAAATTGGCAAATTTCATTGTTTCTGAGAGAAGATGACTAAGATGATAAGTGAATTTGAAATAAGCCATATGTATTCACTCATTCATTCATTTATTTATGACTAAGTTTTCATTTGTTTCTCTTCAAAAAAGTAGGGTACGTGTATAAATAGCTATAGCATAGGGTAGAATATAAGAAATGCTTTGAAAAAATTAGAAGAATGAGAGATTTCTTCCAGCAAAAGAGATAAGGAAAAGATTTGTAGGATGGGAGCTAATATGAGTTGTTCTTTAAAGATACAGACTAGGATATAGTCAAGAAGGGAGAGAAGTGATGCTATATTCTAAGGAGGTCAAAAACTTCAAAACAGATACCAGAATTGTGAACTGTTTATCTGCAGCTAGAACAGCATGAAAGAAATAATAGGGGAAAAGGCCATTAAGTTACTTTGAGATAAATTTTAAGAGATCAATGATTCTGAGTTAAAATTTTTGAATTTTATCAGGAAGTAAGCAATCAGCAAATTTGTATTAAATTGTTACTATTCATACAATAGAGGCTAAAGAGGTCATAAAAGTTTTACATGTGTTCATATGAAGAATGGTAAAATAACAATGACAACAGCAACAATAACAACAAAACCCTGGTGGTGTTTAACCTACAGAAGAGAAAATTTATGATCTTAAGGATTATCATGATGAGGAAGAATTAACCTTAATTTTATTCTCTATTTATCTTTTTTTCTAAAGCTCCTACATCACCCTATAACCCTAAACTAGGACGAAGAGTTGGAAATTGCAGAAAGACTATTTTTGGGTGATTTCATTATCAAGAAAACTACCTTAAATGTATAATAAATTCAATTTAAGAGTGCTTAAACCTAAATCCATGACCATTTTCTAGGACAATGTAGGGGAATCAAAACATCTTTCAGAAAGTGAGGAGTGGGATTTCCAAGATCTCTGTTCTAATATATAGAAGTACTATAATTTCTTAAAATATTGGAAGTTTCTTTGTTTTTTCCTTCTTCTTATGAAAATATATATCACCTTCAGGAAGTTTTAATTCATTTCAAGTTTACAACTTATTTTATACAAAACGATTGACACGATATTAGTTATTAACTGAGAGAAGAGTTTATAGAAATATGAAAGGAAACCTTGACAGAATACTCCCTATGGTTTCTTTCCATTATCAGTTTAGAAAAGTAAAAAATTACAAAACAAAACAGAAATATGGTATGCAAATCTAAGCTACATAGGATGTTTACAGGGCATTTTGCAAATAATGCAAATAATCACCTTTTTACAGGTCATTTCATTGCATCATTCACATCTTAATTTTGGTTAGTGAAAATATACCATTTATTGTTGCTCCAAATAAATATAACCTTCAAACAATTCCCAAAGAATTGTCTTGAAACAGGCCCTGGCTTATCATACCACATCTGAAATCCCCATTGTGCTATCGAAGGCTGTCCATGACAGGCATATATCTTGCTTATCAAATACTATTCCCCAAAACTCCTCAACGTAAGCTCTCCAGTCACCTCAAGGCTGCCCACCATTCATGCTAATTTCATTTTTGCCTCTCAACATTTTCAGGGAATGTTTTTCCTCTTATTTTCAACTCTAAAAATCTACTCGTCTTGTAAGTTTTCCTGAAGTCTTTCCAACTAGTCTGCCCTATGGCAGCTTCATCCTTCATTGATCTTGACACAGTAGTTACTGTCTGTACTTCATGTCTTGATAATCATATCTAAACTTATGCTACCTTGTATTTCCTCCATATTGGTTTTATTTTTCTTCTCTGTGAGAATATATGCTCTACAAAGGCACATGACATATCATACATTAATTTTGCATCCCTAGAATATGTGGATTAATACTAGGAGTCAAGTGATTGCCTTAGGAATACTTACAAAGTAGAGTTGGGTCAAATTGAATTTAATAAGGTCTCACATTTTCTTTGACTTTGACAGTTATCATTACAAAATAATAATTTTTATTTTATATATTCTTACCAAATTACTAAAATTAAAACATACAGTTTAAGGATTTTATTTGTTATTATTTTCTTCTTTTTTGTCATTTTTTTGCCTTTATCTGCCATCATGGTGTGCTATCCTACTGCATTTTTGATTTTATGGTGGATTTCCTCATAGAAGAATAGGTTGCTGTCAAGCGAGAAGAGAGGTAGGGTTTATTCCAAGGGGTATGAGATATAATGAAAACAATCTATCAACAGTGTCACTTTTTTCCAACTGTTAAAAATATTAATAACATGTTCACTTAATTTATCTACAACTATGAAAACTGTCAAAGAAATCTTTTTTTGTGTGTGAATCTGTTTAAAAATTGAACATGTAACTTTGATTAGGCTATATCAGAGAAAAAAATTTGAGTAATATAATGCAATCAATAATTTGGATCTGATTTTTCAGATTAAGCTTTCATGAACTTAAACTTGCTGCCATTACATGATTGTTATTTCAAACTCAGTGACAGACTGTGAACTCATGGAGATTAGAATATCATTTTAATAACCTTATTTCCAGAGCATAACAAGATACCTAATGCATTACAGAACCTCAAAAGGTACTATGTTAAGTGAGTAGAGTTTATTATTGCCACCATTGTTCCCTTTACTTATTTTCTAGGTTACATTCCCTTTTCTTCTATTGGTTATTTTTCTTTCTATTACTGGTTTTCTATTTGCTTCTCTATTAGAAAAAATACAATCACCTTGTAAAAAAGTCTTGTGACTACTTAAAAATCAGATTCTTAGGTGTTTCTTCTATTTATAATATCTATCTAGACTGGGAATTCCTTGAGGACATGATGTATATCTCATTCATTGCTGTTGCTTTTCTAGCTCTTAGTCTAGTATCAGGCAGAGAGCAAGAGTTACCCAACAGCATGGGATGAAATAGATATTAAACAAACAAGTCTTCATTTTACCAACATTATCATTGAGAAGTGATAATGAATAGTGTTACCAGTTTTACAAGCAGTCCGATATAGTTCAGAGTCTATCCGAAAGTAGTATAATGCTTATGGGAAGGTCTTTGGACTCAGAAAGGATTTTGGATTAAATCCCTGGCAGGCTGGGCACAGTGGCTCACACCTGTAATCTCAGCACTCTGGAAGGCTGAGGCAGGAAGATTGCTTGAGGCCAGAAGTTTGAGATCAGCCTGAGCAACATAGCCAGATTCTGCCTCTACAAAATAAATAAATAAATAAATAAAAATTAGTGGGGCCCAGTGGCATGCACCTGTAGTCCTAGCTACTTGGAAGGCTGAGGCAGGAGGATTGCTTGAGCCCAGGAATTTGAGGCTTCAGTGAGCTATGATCTCACCACTGCACTTCAGCCTAGTTGACAAGAAAACAACCCTGGCTGACACTACAAGCTATGTGACATTGGGCAAGTTACCTAACTTTTTTAAGTTTTAGTTTCTTCAACTGTAAGAAAAGGATAATAAGAAGGCTAATTTCATAGGATAGCAATAAACATTCAATAAAGTAATGCTTGTCAAATGCTAATGATTCACTAAATATTAACTATTGTTATTACTGTTTGCTGCCTGTAAAACAGAAACAATGTGCAGAAAGAATATCACATGTGAGCTTATTTGTATACCAATCATTTATAATCTTCACACTTTCTCTACTTCAATGATAGAAGTTCAGCAAAAGACTTTTAGTAACATAATAAATAACTTCATTTATTTCAGCTTATTTAGATTGTGTTATTAATTTCTGTCTTTAAACATATTAATAATAGCAAAGATCAAACAACTTAGTGAGCAACTAATATGAGTCAACCAACATGTTAAACACTTTTTATGTACAATCTCTTTGAATCCTTATATTTTTTGAGAGAAGCCCTATTGTTATCCCAATTATACAAGTGATGATGTTTATAATTTCTTATAACATCTTGTGCTTTTATCTCTTAGCCTATATCACATACATGTATTTATTTGTATAATTTTTGTGGTTATTTGTTTAACATTTGTCTCCCCATTAATCTGTAAATTCCAAAAGGATACAGACCATATCTTTTTTCAAAAAAAAAAAAAACCAAAACATGGTATTCCTAGAACTTTGCACAGTTCTTAGCGCTTACTAAGAATTCAAGAAATTTATGTTGAGTTAATGAATGAAATAAGAATATATCCAAGTTGATACAGTACTAAAGGGTGAAGCAGGGATTCAAACTCAGAGCTGACTCTACACCCTTTATCATTACACTGATTTTCTTGCTTAACACGGGTGGCTTCAGATGTATTTGTGCTTTACCTAGCTCTCTGCAGAGGTGCCTAGTACTTACTATACCTGGTAGCTGTGCTTACCTACCTCCCTGCCACTCCTTCTCAATCTCCTTGGCAGGTCCTTCTTGTACCCTTTTATCATCCTTCTTTCACTGGTGTTTCCCCAGAGTCTGGTCTTAGTTTCTGCTTTCTTACTCATTAGGACACCCCATCAAGATCCCTGGCTTCAGTTACTGTCCATATTCTGATGACTCTCCTGTCTATATCTCTAGCCCTAGCTTCTCTTTGTGGCACCAGATTTCAATATCTAAAATGTCTCACATCATTATTTGATTCATTATTTCATATTAGCCCAAGTATAATTGTATTATCTTCTCCTGACAATTAGAACACATTCCTTGCCCTACCTTTGTGCATGGTCCTACACAATCCAGCAACTTCTTCCCTTTCTGCTTACTAAGACTATTTCTTCTGCTATATTCTCTGTGCCACTACCTTAGTTCAGCCACTTGTTATTTCCTTCACGGTTTACTGTGTTGCCCTTCTTTGTGTAGACTTCTGAATTTTCAGCCAGTACCCATTTTCACCTGCTGTTTTCACAGGTAATCGACGGGTGGCTATATTTTCTAGCTTCTCTTGCAGGGTGTGGCTGGCCATGAGCCCAGGTTCAATTCAATAGTCTGTGAGCAGAAATGTTGTATATAAATTCTGGGTCATTTCTTAAGAAAGAAATCTACTTCCTCTAGACTCTTTTTCCTCCTACTGCTGGGAAATAGTAAAAAAATGCAATCAGTGGCCACTTGGGTTATTGGAGGGCTTTATGGAGTATGGCTCTCTCCTGCCCTAGACAATCACTTTGGTTTTAGATTGTTAGCTAAAAGGGAAATGCTCTTCTATTTCATTTAAAACATCGTATTTTAGGGCCTTTTTGTTGCAGCTTATAGTGTCCCCCCCAAAAAACTTTGTAAAATTAGTTTCTCTAACTCGTCTTATTTCAATCGATCCCCATACTTTTAAATGAGTGTACTGTTTCCAATATGCAAATATGGTTAGCCAATCCCTTATTTAACATTTAGAAGTGGCATTTGCTTTGCTTTAATTACCATTTTTTAAAACTAAGCAAATATTGATTTAATAATCATGAGGAAATAAATAAATCCGTTAATGACTCACTCAAACCTTCAAAATAAAATTCAAGTTTCTTAGCGGAACAAAAATCCCTTCATGTTCTGCCTTCTGTCCATTTCTAGGGTCTTAACTTCTGCCACAACTTCGCACGACTCCGGGCACAAGAATCTTTTAGTCCCTGGATAGTTACAGGCCCCTGTACACATCTGTGTCTTTATACCTTCTGCTACCTCTTGATGCATTTCCCATGTTTTCTGCTGAACTAACGGCTGCTCGTTCTTCAACACTGAGGTCTGGTCCCGGGTCAGTATAGAATCCTCCGTAAAGCCTTTCCTAACGCCTCGGTATCAATTAAATTCTCCTCATTCAAGTCCCCACAGAATCCTATCGGTATCTTTATCAGGGTAATTTCCACATTAAACTCCATCTATTTCTCCACAAGACTTTGTCTATTATCTCACACACAAAAAATGTACTCCCATTTAACCACGAGATATGCCATTTATCTTTATATCTATGTATAGTTGGTGTTCAGGAGTTTTTTTTATTGAATGAGTATGTGCTTTTGTTCCCTTGACCATATGGCAAAACATCTTAGCCCCTATCTAACAAAATTTCCATATTTTCATGCATATCAACTACTTATAAAGATATGAAATAGTAAGAATATTTAGATTGAAATGGAGTATACAATTAATGTAATTAGAAGCTGATTAGCAATGTATGTTTTCTCTCAATGTTAGCTTTCCCCAATGATCTTAAAACTTTAGTGCATGGTGTGAATTTAAGAAATTCCTAAAGAATATTATTTTTGATTAGTAAACAGATGACATATTTATAAGAAATGTGATTATCAAAAAAAGTTCACAGTGTTTTACATAGCAAATAATTAATGGATGCTGAATGAATAAATGAGTGATTTGGCTTTGGTAAATACGCAATTTATCAAACATTGAAAGACTGAATTTAGTTTACAAATACACTCAAAAGCCAGTGTTCAAGTCCTTGGACAGAAAATAAATAAAATTTACAACTTGCTGTATTCTTAAGAAATCCCTCAGTTCTTAGATTTTTTTTGGTTGGGAAAGGATTCAAAAATTTCCCACAAATGGGAACAAAGATTCATACCAAAATTTTAAAACATTCATACCAAAATTTTATAAAATTTTTTTCATCATTTACTCTAAAATTTCAGAACACGAATTCTAAAGGAATTAACATTCCATTATTCATGATTTTTCAGAAATATGATGTTGATAGACTTCAATGTAACTGTATGTTAGTCAAATTTGAAACTGTCCAAATTATGGATGATACTTTAAAATTTACAAGAAGTTTCTGTTTTTCAAGACCCTTTTTCCTTGCCCTAGGCCTGATTTGTACATAAGGAAGAATCCATTAAAAGTAAGTTATTTCTGTATTTACATACACTCATTTGTTAAGCTATTAATACAACCACACTGATATGCTTTCCGTTGCAAATATATTAAGTGCTTATTGGTCAAAGAACAACTATATGATTAGGCCGGCTTTATGGGTGTACAACCTGTGCAGTCGCAAATGACTGGGTGCTTAAAAGGTCCTCCACTTGGTTTATGCTTTGCTACTGCTGTCTTGAAATTCTTAATTTTGGGAGCAGGGACCCTGGGTTTTCATTTGGTACTGGGCCCCACAAATTATGTAGCAGTGCTACGTATAATTTAAATAATTCTTTTGATCTTGAACAAATTATCAGGTAGTGCATGGCTAAAATGCCAATTTCTAAACAGCTACCCATGAACAACAATCCTAGAGTCCTAGCTGTCTGCCAGCCTCCATTTGCCCAGCTTAGCTGTCAGGGGCAGCATGCAGGTTAAAAGAGAAAGATTCTCCTAAGTGTCAATCCCTCCTGCTGGCTCGAGAGAACAAAGCTGGCAGGCAAAGTGAATCAGATAGCGTACTGTGCACGCCCAAGCTTCAGAATACAGTAAAGCCGATAGGTCTAATTTCAGCTTTACCAGCCTTGGTAGTATCCCTTTAAGTTTACTAAGTCGGATATACCTGTAAGCAAGCAGTCTAATGTTTTTGTGATCTTGCTGCTGTGAAAGTATTTAATAATAAGCCTCAGAAGTTGGGAGGTAAGAAGGAAATCTATGATGTCTAATGCCAAGGTGGTGTTCAATGTGTTGAAAGTTGATTAAATTTCCTTTTAAGACCCCTTGAAACTGACATTTTGCTATCGTTTAAAATTTTTCTCCCTCCAAACTATTTTTTATACCCATGATTTAGAGTGATACACAGCAAAGCGGTGGTTATGAATTGGCTCAAAATGATTCTAGGGGTAATGAGCAGGGATTGAAAGAAGTCTGCTCCTGTTCATTTAAGGAAAGTAAAGCTAACTTTATCCTGCAACTGCATGCCAAGGCAGGGTCAAAGATTTGAGACTGCTCAAATAGTGCCATCCAAATTTTATCGGTTTGAAGTGATAACCAGGTTCCTGAATCCCATAGATTGATAAAAGGAAAATATATTTAAATAGATTAGTGCATTCTCAGCTATCAGTTGCAAAATTGCTTGCTATATTCACATGCTTCCATTTTTAAAGTTACATCTGTTTCAATAGAGCTAGTCTAAATTTGAAAATTAAGAAATACAGCATACTCCTATATTTTATATCTAAAATATCTGATTTTTAAAAGAAAGTTGTTTCCATATGTATCACTATCATAGGAAAATGTGCAAGCCAGACCTAAAATCTTATAAATGACACTGAGGGAGTATTTGTTAACATATGTAATGTAAAGTCTTACAATTATCATTTGAATGCTCAAATAATACAAAATGGAATACCTTGTAGATAGAGTAATGCAATGTCTTCTACATAATTGATTATCAACTATGACCCTTACAAAGGCATGTAGTTAGTGTCAACTGTGTACATTTTTCTCCATATCATTTTATTTTTCTCTGCATCACTAGTTAAAAGACAAAAATCCAGTAAGACTTTCTTACAAGTAAGAAGGCTCTAAAATATTAACTATCTTTTTTCTTTTGCTTTTGAGTCCAGCCCAATAGTTCCATCTTATTCAAACCAATATCTCCTTTTTGTAACAGATATTTTAAAATGGCATTCTGTGTAGGAAGCATATGGAAGTAAAAGAGCAGAACAACCATGTGGACACTAGAATTTTTTAAAAATTAGAATAAGTACTAATGAGCGGGATTTATTTATATGTGATAAGAGAAAGTGGGAAATGAATTTATGCAGGGATAATGGCCCTCCAAAATATAGAAGTATGATATTTTTGTAAATAATTTCCTATATTAAAACACAGGGTGGCCCGGGTGTGGTGGCTCAAGCCTGTAATCCTAGCACTTTGGGAGGCCGAGACAGGAGGATGGCTTGAGGTCAGTTTGAGACCAGCCTGGGTAATACAGCAAGACCCTGTTTCTACCAAGCCTTCCGCACCCACATACAATACACACTTAAGTGTTAAAGAATCATACAAAGTCTATCGATCATCTACCTTGAATTCCCACCATATGTCAAGTTACATAGTCAGACTCTAGTACTTGGACAGACCATGAGAAGTCTTGTCTTTGATAGGTGATGGGGATAGAGGATGGATTGGAGTAATGAATCGTAATATGAGATAGGGGTATGTCATAGACCACCATGGGCAATATCAGAATAAGAGTGGAAAACCTTTGGCCAAAGAAGAGTAAGTAAATAAATCCAATATATAATCTTTACAGTATTTCTTGTCATGGTACAATAAATGAATTTAAATATGAATATGAGTTATAACATGCTTATAGCCTTCATTAAGGCCATACCTGCATTTCATGTATCCTTGCTATTTAATAACATTTTCTGATAATGCTCTTTAAAGAGCCCAAATATTCCTTATTTCGTGTTCATATGTCTACATATGAACAAAGCTACAAAGCAAGAATGATACAAATGAAAACTAGTGGCTCAAATATCATGAGTGTCATTAGCATAGGTGACAAGATTTCCAAATATGGTGAACAACTCTTGATAAAATTCCAAACTAAACAAAGTAAAATCTCTCATAGATTTTCAACATAATACATTTCCAGAAAATTCAGTCTATGTAAAAACTGTGCACATGTCAAATGATGACCATTTCTAGGCTCAGATAATCATCAATCATTTACTTTCTATATGGATTTCTCATGGTATATTTAAAATTTGTGAAAAATGTAAGACAATATACTTCATTCTGTGGGACTATTCTATTCACTGGAGGCACATAGCATCCTGGTGCCCATTATTTAAATGCCAATACTGCCCTCTCCCCAATCACTATGCTAAAACCACCCTTGCAAATTTGCAAAAATGTGCCCTAGAGGAAAATCCTACCTCTATCAAGAAAACTGGGCTCCCATCTATGTTTTTTTCAGTAGTTTTGTGATAAATAATGTAGCCATGCTTTCTGGTTGAGCTATTCATATTTAGACTCAAATATGTTACCATTTTGATAAGGATTAATAGGGTTCACTTAAGAAAATCTTTCTTGTTCGCTTAAAAAAATCCAACTTTACTACTAGTACCCGTAAGGAATTTTAAGTTGGAAATGCTAATACGAACTTATATGTGATCCAAGGTAGCATATTAACTGGTTAAACAGTATGATTTCAAGTCAGAGAGAGCTAGTTCAAGTGTCATTGGTGTTTTTTACTAGTTTTGTGACCTAGTGCAAAGTACTTAATCTTTCTGTTTCATCACTTCATCTGGAAAGTACAGATAATGGTGGCAACTTACATTTGTTATGTTTTAAAGAGGCAATGTAATTTTTAAAAAATCTACTTTTTTCCTTTTCCTTTTGGTGTTATGAAAGAGTTGGATTCTCCCAGTATAGGCTGAGAGGTACCACAGCTAAACTCTTTCTGCTTTTGTGTCAATACAAGTAGTGATCACACCCAGTTGTTGGTTACCTGCTTTTCAAGACTAGGAAACTTGTCTTAGCTTCCCCAAAGCCTAGGTAGCATTTTAAAAATATTTTTTGAATTAGTTTGAATGCATTTTTTCCTCTTCAAACATCTTAAACTTCTAAACCAAACTTAACTCAAACTATAATGTATACGCTCCCAGAGTAAAATATGAGGCACACATATGATGTGTGAATCTATCCTCGTTTTCCCTTTAAAGACTTATTTCACAATCAGGAGTCATTTTGGAGAGTGGAAGTAAGAGAACAAAATAAATTTCCCCAATCAGAGCTGTGACTTAAGCACAGGTCCTCTTTCTTCCAGCCTTCCGGTCTGCCCTTAATTCACGGCAAAGCAGTTGGGCTTCAGGTGGTTCGATATTGAAATCTTATGGATTGATAATATAGTTAGTAATGTATTCTTTTTAACAAAATCTATTACAATAACATTTGAGGATTGTGTCAGGGCCTTTTATCTGTAATCTCTAAAACTGTAACATGTATTTTGAAAACCTCATTCTTATGATGTGCCAATAATCCTCATAACCCCACTACTTTAAATGATTAGCGATTAGATTGGGAATAATGTAACCCAAATGAACTGTTTTGGCCAGAATGTTAATTTAAACAAAGCCAGGTTTACATAGACATATCTCTTGGCAGGTTTGGGATTTTTTACTCTAAATGGCATTATTGACAGAATCCGGAAGATGGATTTCTTAGTTTTTTTTTCTGACCAAGGGAAGGACCTGTGGGATCAGATGGTAGCTCTGTCCCACTCTCACTACCATCTTGCCTCTTGTCAAGGCTACGCGCCGGTCTCTTTCTGTTTTCTCAGCCTTTGCTCTCTACTCCATCCACCCCTGGCCCTACTTTTTTTTTTTTTAATCTACTTTCTTCCCCCCATAGCTCATTTCACCACCTAGAAACATATATTAACTTATTTATCTGTTTATTGCCTGCGTTCAATAGAAAAACAAGCTCCTCTGGGATAAGGGCTTTGTTTGGGTCACTGTTCTAACATGTGCCTGGGAAATAGAACACAATAAATTGAGGGAATAAACAAAGCACAGGCTTTTCTTGGTCTCTATTAATGTAATCGATTTATGAGGGACTCTTTTGTTGCCGTTGCCTCAAGTAGTCCAGTCTAAAATTATACTTAAATATAGAAGAGTAGATCAAATTAGAGCCAAACTGGGGAGCAGAATCATTATGCTATTTGAACCTATGTGGAACCAAGGAATCTTAGGAGGCAAAATGAGGATAATCCTTAGGAGCTTTCAATATAGTCTTTCTGCTTCCCAGAGAACAAAGCCCTGAAACCGCAGAAAAGCGACACATTCACATTCGTATTGCCATCAACTAACTTTCTTAAATAGTAATGCCAATCCTATTTATAACCAAAGGTATCTCCCTTATATGCTACCTATCTCTCTCCTGGGTGAGTAGGCATAATTAAGAATCAGTCTACTTGGCGTCTCCCAGAGTAGCTAAGGAATAGATAGTTGTTTTCCTCACTTAACAGTTTGGCTATTAGCTATATTCCCAAGCCATTAAAGACTGTCAGAGCAAAACTAAATCATGACTACTAGCTCCCACATGGTGTAACTGAGGAGTTAGCAAGTGCCCAGAGAACAGAAGTCACATATCTCAGGACATGGTACCTTACCAATGGCAACATATATCGTCAAAATCAACTGATGCATATTGTAAGGTAACCGTATTTCCCCAGGAGGTGTGGAGATACCTAATTGCATAACATCCATATGATTTACATAAATCTGCATGCCATGCTCAAAACTCCACTGACATTCACATGTGTAAAATAAAATAGATAATGAAATCTTGCAGTAGTTGCAGCGAGGCCAAATATTCAGAAATTCTAGAAGACCTTAGGGTTGTAATGGTCAGTGGAACAATGGGTCGATTTTCTTGATTTCATGCCTGACACTAGGGACAAAGTGAGTGAGAGAGCACAACTGGAACAAAAGCGGATCAGAATGAAGACTGCTCCTGAAAACAGTTACGTCTGCTAATGCTAATCTATCGAACATTTAATTGGTTTAAGGCACCATGCTAGCTCCCCTAGGATTTCCTTTTGAGATCCTAGATAGTATTGAAGTAGAATTCTGTCTCCACATGGAGTGTTGGTGCCAGAATCTTTATACAAATGAACTGGTTTTTATTTTTCCCATTGCCTTTCCTCTATTCTAAATAATACCGACATACATACTTCATTCAGAAAAGCATGCTTCTGTTTAAAGTTCTTATTTTATTAAAGTTTAGAAAAATTTACCAGTATATAATTCTAAGGTTCATAATTTCCCTTTAAATAAGATATAGGTTAATGTGTAAAAACCCCTGCGGATTTTTCCCTTTGTTTAAATAATATCCTGTAATTCAAGCCAATATACTTTACAAGAGTGTGTTAAAAGCAAATAGGAAAGCAGTTTAGCTCGAAATTAAGGTTCTTCCATCAGCATTTCTACTCACTCTGGATATTTTCGGATACAAAGCTTTGGTCTCTCCTTTCATGATGTTATTCTGCAGTAGTAAAGCAAGTAACCGCAGCTTCATAATGCTAAGCACTCCAGTGGGAAACACAAACAGAGTGCATAAACCAAAGTATTCATTTCATGAGGTTTTATTAAAAGGCTTCACCTCTAAATTGAGCTGTCATACACTGTTGGGAAACTTTTTACCACAGTTTATTTTAACTATGTAAAACATTAAAGGAATGGAATTTCTTCAGCTTTTCATATAATGGGCATGACCTCTCTTACACACCACAAACAATCTATACCACATTTAATCAAATTGGCTGGAGAGTAAAAGCAGGCCATATGTTTTCCCACTTTCCCCAATTTTCAGAAATGACCCCAACCTTGTTAACATGCTGTAGATTTTCACGTATACCCAGCAGCAAGCTCTTTGGCGTTCTTACTGAGACACTGGACTGCGTGATTAAAAGATATCCTTCAGATGAGAAGGACACTGGGTAATTTATAAATCATTCATTTGTGACACAGCTTTATACCGTATTTCAAGGAATTGCATTAACTGCATTTACAGTTTCCTCAAATGTTGCTTTCAGTTGACAGTGTCATAGGTCATTACCAATTTTTCCCTTATGTAAGCAATACCAACTTTCTATTAAAAATACTAATTTCCACCCTACTACAGTATCTTTTGAAGTGATGTGTATATTAAAAAAAAATCAAGTTGCTTTGAAATATTAAAGGAATATATTTAACCGAAGGGTTTTCAGACAGGTTGTTTTTCTGTATTCCTGATGACAGAAAGATTTTAGCCTACAAAGTCAATAGTAAATTTTATTAAAGTCATTATTTTCCTGATACAGGCCTCGTGCTTTAAATAAACCACAGCTGACAATGCTGTCTTACATACTGTCATACTGTAAAATGTCCCCTCTTTATTACCGCAGGGACAACTCATTTAGAACTTTGAAAGTGTTTTCACATTAGAGTTGCTCATTTGCAGAGCTGGCCTATGGCTGTGTTTAAAGAATGTGGTTGATACTTCTATTTTCCTCTAAATATTCTAGGGAAAAATATAAACTTACCAACACAACATTTCTTAGATAAAGATTAATGCACCTTCTCCATAGATAAAATATATCTCAATCTTTCCATATTAATGTGCTCTGACTACTTAAGACATTATTTTTCCCAGTAGCCCATTGAGTACAAGTAAGAGCAAAGCACTTGATATGTGTATGACATCTTTTGTTTCAGAAACTTTTATTTTCCCCCAAATTGGACTCTTTAATGAATAGCCTACCTCCTCCACATCATCTTCTTGGTCAACATAATCTTAATTATAAGAAGGTGTGATGGCCAGAAATTGAATAAGCATCCAGGAAAAATTTTCATCAAAATCAACAGAATTATGTTTATTATTTTGGAGCCGTGCATGGTATAGCATTCCAAGTTGTGCCCATCTGATCCTCTGCATAATGCTCATCTTGCCACACCATTCTTTAGCATATATTCCATAATTTAAAAATGAATTTTTCTTTTCTTTCACACATGCATCCAAACCCCTACCTACTCACATCACACTACTATGAAGAGAACAGAAACAGTTAGAGAAAAAAATAAACAACTTGCCTTGCATGCGAAGTCAGATGTAACCAATGCCACTAAATCCATATGTCTTTTCCAACCCCTCTCTCTATTTTAAGATATTTCTTCACAGTATATCTATATTGTTCAGGACTATGAAAATCAGATAAATGTTTACCCTACAGTCTTTAAACTCACATGGTCAAAATTGCTGGACTCTCCTTTCTTTCCTTTGGAGAAAAGAGCAGAGCACGAGAGGCCATAGCTGACTCTAGGAATAGACATGGCCGGTGCTCTCCTGCACCCTCCAAACCTGGCATCATTTTATTTTAGCTCACGCTGCATTTAGACCAAAAGGAAAAATGAGAAGATGTCTATAAACCCTTCTCCTAGACTAATAAAGACTTGATCAATGGCAAGTCTTTGATTTCAAACCCAGTTCTCTCCTGTTCGATCTTCAGACAGCAATCTTTTCTGCTGGTCTATGCTTACATTCAGATCTTGTTGGTATTTATTTCTGTGGCCTTTTAGACTAAGTGAAATAGAATGGAGACCATAAAATTATCTCTCTTGGAAAGATGAAATCATTTCAATAATATACTGTAAGTAAATAGCTTATGTGTCATCCCTATAAAAGGAGAAATATTCTTTAATTAACAAGCATTTGCAATTTTTTTCTGGTTTAGTTCTTCTGTATAATACTACAACTAAGCTATGCTTAGCTATATTGTATTTAAATCACTCACACTCCCCACCACACACACACATACACACATTCTACATACACACAGGCACATACAACCCGTGACCTATTCAATAACTACAATCACCCTGAATTTTCCCCACATCCCTTCTACACAGCTTAGAATCTGGCAAAATAACAATCACTGGAGTTCCTTATACCACATGGTGTGAACCTAGATGGTATCAAAATGCCTGATTTGTGATGTGTGTGTTACTGTTCACTTAAAAGTGCTTTTACTACCTTTTCTTATCAATGGAAAACTTTCAAGATATTTAAAAGCAATGCCTTTAAATCTTCTGGCCACAATAAAGCAAAAATGGCAGGTGGCTATATGAAAGTGGTAGAATATATTTAAAGGAAATCACTCATAGGGAAAAGTGTAACATTGCTTAGAGTCCATTTGTACACTTTCTATTGGGAATAATGTGTTTCCAAGTGATGTGAGATTCTTTCCATTTGCTCACTGAGAACATTAGGGGCTTTATAGAGCAATGTCGTTATTTTTAAGAAAGACGGGGAAATGAAACATTAGGAAACCTTCCTAGCAATAAAAAGAGCTGAGTTCAGCAATGATAAACACAGAGGCCAGCAGGCTAAACTTAAAACCACAAATTCCTTAAGTAGAAAAGATTAAAATTCTTTACCATTAGGCAACCTTTTTGAGGAAAAGAGGAGAAGGAACCTAATGATTTTGAAGTATTTTGGCATTTGGGGAAAAAAAGGTGAATATTCTTATTATAGCTCACTGAGACAAGTGTCTGAAACCTGTTTCAGGGAGAAGTTAGGTTCAGAACCAAACTAAACAAATAATACGATTTACTTCCTTTTAAGTTGTGGTCTCCGTTTTGCTTCCTTTATGGAAAGTAACTAACATGCCCCCTTCTTCCCACCTCACCGGCATTCACTGCATCTACTGGCAGCTGTGAACCTTGAAAAGTGCACATGACTTCAAGAGGAAGCTTTTACAACTACACTCATTAAAGGTAAAACTTCTCAAAACTTATAACTCCCTAAGACAGAAATTTACTTATATTTAAGACTATAATCATAATTGACATGTAAGTATGAGAGTGAAACTAATAAATACCTTAGAAAGAAATGGTTCATTTGCAACATGGGAGCTAAGCTGTGTCTATGGGGGAACAATAAACAGGTGGAACGGAAAGTGGTCGGTGTGCTGTCACTATGGCACAAGTCTTTAGAATTCCAAAGGAGGAGAGGAAGCCCGCCCATTTTCCCTACGAAGAATTGAGGTCCTGACTAGAAGAATGGTTTGCCTCCCCGCTTGGTAACCATCAGCAAGGGAGCTGATGGGGAAAGTTTCTTGATGTGTTTGAACCTCCACTTTGGCTCTGAAGTGGTAGGAATTAATCCAGTCTTCCATATCACTGTTGTTTCAATTTAAATGCATTCTAAAAGTGAGAATGTATACATGGCCCCAGGGGCAGAAGCGGAAGAATGGAAATTTTCAGATGCCTTTCACCAGAAAGAATATTGAATTCTGGTGTCTGGGAGTAGAAGGAAATCTCCCCCTTGATATTTTTTTGTTGTTGTTGTTAATTCTGAAATCATAGTCAGAAACAGAAGTTCCCCTCATGCCTGCGCTTAGCTTTACAATGTCAAGTTACTGTCTACTATCATTGTCAGCCTTTCTTGGTTCTGGTAAACAACAGGCGAATATTCTAATTGCTAACTTTTCTTTTACTCATTCTTCCTGATATCTTCAGGTACAGAGAAAAGAACATTGAATTGGATTGTCTCTATAGCTAATTTGATTAATTGGTAGAAAACATTCATTAAAAGAGTAATGAAAAAAGAGAAAAATGT
>CAUYRT010025750.1:0-60754 GCA_963574885.1 Lepilemur ruficaudatus | reverse complement strand
CTTTGTTGCCCAGGCTAGAGTGAGTGCCATGGCGTCAGCCTAGCTCACAGCAACCTCAAACTCCTGGGCTCAAGCGATCCTTCTGCCTCAGCCTCCCGAGTAGCTGGGACTACAGGCATACGCCACCATGCCCGGCTAATTTTTTCTGTATATTTTTAGTTGGCCAATTAATTTCTTTCTATTTTTAGTAGAGACGGGGTCTCGCTTTTGCTCAGGCTGGTCTTAAACTCCTGAGTTCAAGCAATCCTCTTGCCTTGGCCTCCCAGAGTGCTAGGATTACAGGCGTGAGCCACCACGCCCGGCCCCATCCAATGTTTTTTGCTTGAGAAAACATTGCCAGTTTCCCAAGAACCTCCAGAGTGAGGATTTTTTTTTAGAGGACTAAGGAAATAGTCATTATTGTATTTTTTTCTTCTAGTAGCCAACATTGATTGTGTACCAGTCATATATCAGACGTTATGCTAACCACTTATATTATTTTATATAATTCTTACATCAGCATTATGAAATGTTTGCTCCCATTATTTCCATTTTTAGAAGATAAAAGATGTGCCAGTCCCATAGTGGGTACTCAGTAAATACTGAGAAACGAATGTCACATAGCAGCTGGCTTTAAGAAATAAAGCTATAATGAATGTGTAGCCTGTTTTACACCTAACAGTTACTGATTTTCCCCTTCTTCCTATAGGAGAGAAGACTGAAAGAAAGGGAGGCCAGAAGAGAAGCCAACAAGAGACAAGCAAAGGTAATTGTTTATATGCATATATTTTTTCCTGGTTCTATTAAGATATAATTGACAAAGGAGTTTTATGTTTTGACAAAAGCAGTATTTGCAATTTGAAGTGAAATTTAAATCCCCTTCTTTTCACTGTGCATCTTATATTTATTTGTATATCATGACATTCTAATTGGATTTAGGCCCATGTGGCCTGTTATTAACTTTCTCATATTCTTTTGTTTCCTGTATGGTGCAGGATGAAAAGAGCCCAATGGATTTTTCCCCATTTACCCCTACCACCTTTTCCTGTTCTATTTTGTGTCTATTAAATATAGAAGACAGTTGATTCTGTGGGCCAGGCCTGGTAGGGTTTTCATCCCTGTCATCTTTAGGTAGATAGCCTGTGTAAACTCGACTTGATAATAAGTAACTCTGAAAGCATCAGTTCAGTTTCTAGAATTTAGGTGAACAGCATTCTGTATCTCCCACCTTCACTGCATTCTGTTAACAATAATCTTTAGCAAACATATATGTGGTTTTCCTCAAATACCTATGTACAATTATTAATGTAAACACCATCCATGTGCAGCTATGATTTTTATCTGGTGTGTTTGCCACTGAGAAGTGTTTAGTGTCTGCATTCTGAGGATGTTGAGTAGAAATGATTTTCTAGAACCAGAGCCCAATAACATAAGTCATTTCTCGTGCTGTATCTCCTTGTGCTGTGTCTGAGTAGCCATGATTTCTTTTGGGGAGTTAGGAAAGCTCTAACTCCCTTGAGGAACTCGATAATGTTCATTGTCATTTTTTTCCATGTTGGCCATAGCACTTAGAGAGCAAGTCAGAGATGATAACTCGTGCTGTGGTTCTGAAGTAGGAAGCAATTATTCTACAGTGTAAGATGAAAAGACTGCTTATATTTAGTATTAAATATCACTCTGTCTTCAAAGGTGCTTGAAAACGAGAGCTCCAGTGTGTGCAGCCTGACTGCTAAATCAGGTGGTGACTTCTGCTATGCTTTAAAGTGCAGACGTGAACCTCCATGACAGGGAAATGAGATCTTACAGGCTGTAGTGGGAGAAAATTTAAATTGGAGAAGAAAATTTTAAGTCTAATGAAGGCATTTGATATTTATGAATATTGCATGTTCAGCATGAAGTTAAATCTATTTTATTTTAGTAGAAAACTCTCCTTTCTGCATGTATAAATGTAGAATGAAAGATACAGTCTAGGGCCAATGAAAGCCCTGTTACTGCATTTCCTTTGTGTGTATTCATGCCTATTTGTATATATTGCTAAATGTGGTTTATTTTTTATACTGCCTTCTGGATCCCCCTTCTTTTATGCCCCTGTAAATTAGTGTGTATATTTGGTTTTAATAATGTGTCAACTAGTGCAACAGAACTGTGAGGGCCATCAGACTTGGGCTTTTCCATTGGGGCCAGTCTCCTTAAGCCAAACTCCTCCCTGGATTTCTCACTCCCCCCTTCTGTGTTTGTTCTGTGTTTGTTTCCTGACATCAAAGAAAGGAAGGAGACTTTCTCATTAAGAGAATGTCTCATTTCCGTACAACCACTATGGATTGTACTGGCAATGAAAAGAAGAGACTCTGCAGTTGACATGGCTTTGCTGCTCAGCCAGGAGCTTTAAATAGAGACAGGCTGTGTTTTATTATTGCTCTGAACATTTGAGCTACCTCCATTTCACAGCCTTTGTCTGAGTGTTCAGAGATGGCATCCTTTTTTGTAAGAGTGATATTACCAGAGGGATAAGTGGCCAGAATGTAGTCAGGACTCAAACATTCCCTACGACACTGAGGACTGGGAGAAGTGACAGATTTGGGCTGACTGACAGAGCACAAGGAATTAGCTTGAAAACCCTTTTTTTACCCAGTTTCTTTTCAAATGAAAGTGACAGGGGATGAAGGCTTTCTTGGCTTTTCAGGTGCCTTTTGGAAACAGACCTGGAAGATATCATTTGGAAAGACTTGGTATAGGGGTGATGGTCCAAAGTTCTGTGATATCTATGAGGAAATATATGAATTATTAGGTTTCTGTAAGTGTATGTGTGCTTTAAATGACAGATCTGACTTAGTTTTTGAGTAAATGTTGTCTTTGATCATTTTATTTAAGCATATAATCATTGTGTGACTTGAGGGTGTTGCCTTCTGAAGCACTTTGGTTCAGTTCCAACTGGAGCATCCCTTTGATCCCTGAACCTACAAGATATCCAAAAGATATCTTAATAGAAAGTGGTTTTTTTTGCAGATTTAATTCACCAGGAAATATAGTCTTTACCTATTCATTGATGGCTATTTTAAGGAATCAGTACATAGAAACTAAAAGTGTGAGAGAGGCTTCACATTGCTGTCTTTCTACCTTTTTTGTGTTTCATGCAGCAAACGTCATGTTATTAACAAGGAGGAATATAGAGGACACAGTATTTTTTTAAAATTTGGGGAAAAGTGTTTGAAAGTTAATGGAATTATCTTTATTTCCCAGGAAAGAGAAGGCTTAATGATAATGAGTTTGCAATTTTAGAAATGATTACTAGTTATCTCTTCCCTGGCTTATTGAGAGTATTTCTAAGAAAAATTGCTTTAAAGAGTGAGTAGGCTAAAATAAAGCTGGAATGGACCTGTCAGGAATCTGCCACAACTTTTTGTTAAAAGATAGATCTAAGATCTGCCTAGAATGTTATGTGCAGTGTCAGGAATGGACAAGAAACATGAAGCTGAAACTCTTATGAAGGTTTACTGGGTAACTAGTATTTAGTGGTTTGGGAGATAAAGGTCTTTGGGTCTCAAAACTTTCTACTAAAGAGAAATATTTGAACTGCACAATAGAATTGCTTTTTGGTTTAGCTAGCAGGATGTTGTATAATATATTATTATAACTTAAAGATTTTAAATTGAGATATGAAAAAATACTTGGAGCAGTGATCAATAGATCACATTGCTTTTTGGGTTCAGGGAGGTTACATAATCCTGGAAACATAGCTTTACCTCATTATCCAGCTAGATTTCCTGGTGCTTTGAGGGTCACAAGTGCTTGTAGTAATTTCTGGTTGCTGGAAAGATTTTGCAGAAATGTAAAGAAAGAGAACAATAGTGCTGAGACCATTTCTGAGGAAATAGATCCTCAGAAATATCTCAGTGCTGTGCTGCTTTTGAAAAGAAAGCAGGATTTATTAAGCAAAAGTATGAGGCTGATGAACTTGAACACTGACTACAAAGGAGTAAAGAGAGTAGGAAATAGCTTAGAGATGCATAAACACTGAAAGTTCAAAGTTGCTTTGCCTATACTATAGATGCTAATAGTACTTGGGGAAAATTATATTAATATTAAAATAACTAAAATATACATTTTGAGGTTGAAGTTTTATAGGCACTATAAATTTAGTTGCTTTTTATGTTTCTGGTTTTTATTGCTTTTTTATTTTAATGACCCTAGCCTACTTTATTTAGTTAATAAATAGTGATAATAGTTTCTTGTACACCTAAGGTGGTCTCAGTACTAACAGCAATATAGTTTTGAAGTTGGTTCTCTCAGAATTGGAGCTCCGAAGAAGCAGAAGTTACATAATTTTAGAACTTGAATAGTGATTTTCTGGACTGATTTTCTAATATACTGGTCTTTAATGACTATTTCTCTGGCCCACCAGTAGTTTCATAAAACAAAGCTAAATTTATTCATTTGATATTTTGTTCTTCCTACTTTTTTGATGCTAAAATATCCTTTCCTTTACGAAATAATTCTGATAATTTTTAAAAGGTCATTATTACTTGACAGAGTAAAAATCCCATGTCAGCCATTTAAAATCTTTTTTGAACTTTATTAGATTGGTGAAATTCAGGATTGAGTATGTCATCCCCTGGTCTACTCCAGTGGTTTTCAGTGTTATTTTGAGTGACCTAGGGGTTCTGCATATATACTTTGCCCCACCCCCTGGAGACAGGAAGGTTCTTTGGGCAGGGCTGTACACTCCCATTTTGTCTTCAACCAGAGCAGGTCTCCTCCCTGCCCTCCCCCTGCACATCGAGCTTCCAGGAAGCTTTTGTTTGAAAATGGTTCTACTTAAATATATACTTATATTGTTAATATTTTTAGAGTACTCAATGAAATTAAGGCTAAAAGCAAGATGAGTGACTTGCCTCATGTCACCAGCTTCTTTGGTGCCAGAACTGGTATGTGCACCCAGATTCCCTGAATCCTCATTCCCTGTTATTGTTTATTGTCCCATACTCTTTCTGTAGGTTATTTTCCCCTCTTTTTGGGTGGGGGAGGGTGTGACTTACAAAAACAAATTTCATCTGTGGTACATGGGCTAATGATTAGTCATAGGAAATTACTAATAGCAGATATATTGAGTAAAGAGAGAACTCTGAGCTGTGATCTAGAAAGCATGCTATGTCTTAAAGTTACTGGGTGATCTGGGACATGTCATTTACCTTTCTGGGCCTCTTCTCACCATGTGTAAAAGGTTATCCCTTTCATAAAGATTTTTCTGACTCTTGCTTTTGTAATCCTCCTGTCGTCTCCTGTGTAGAGCATCTCTGAAAGTTACAGCAGTATCTCTCCTGCTAAACTCTAGGTCTTGTTTTTCTTTGTACCCCTATCACTCATCACAGTGCTTGTCTGGTGAGGATGTGCTTTCAGGTTCATAGATGGCCATCTTCTCACAAATGGTGCTGCAAGCTCACCAGTAGTATTATCTCCATTTTGTAGATGAGGAAATTGAAGCTTAGGAAGTTTAAGTAACTTTCCCAATATCCGACAGCTAGGAAATGTCAGAGCCAGGACTCAAATCTACTTGATGTGACTCTAAACCCTTGACTAAGCATTAGGCCATATGTCACTTCTAAGGCAGTCAAGAGTATACACATTTGAGTCCTAAAAGCTGAAATAGAAATTTCAGGTAAATACAATTTTCTCCTGAAATTGTTATCCTTATTCACAATTAGTTCCTGTTTATAGGTGGGGATATTAAGAAGCAGAACTGTTAATTGTATAACCATTGGCAGATACAGAATATTGTGAGTTTCATATTAGTTACTATAAAGCCTCACTATAACCCCAGTAGTTACGTTTTTTCTAATGAAGAAATATTTTCATTTCTAGCCCATGAAGATCAAACATGCCATATTCTCCTAGCTTCTTGTGTTTTTTGGTTTTTTAAAAATACAAATTTTCCCTGTGTCTAGGATATCTTCTCCTTCATTGCTGTTTCCTTTTTGAAGCCTTTCCTGCCTCCATCAGGCAGACTTAGGAATTTACTTCCTACATCATTGTACTATTTGTACGTTATTCTGCTGTGTTACTTAGCAGTGGTCTCTCATCACTAGACTGAAACTCCTTGAGAGCAGCAACCGAGTTTTTTTCCATAGGTGGCACATAATAAATGCCAATAAAGTTTTTATTGGCTAATCAATGAAATGCAAGTGTAGAAGTAAGTATATTCATTCTTAAAGTTAACATTTTACATGTTAATGCCATGTCAGCTATAAGTTCTTTGAGATCCAGCAGCTGGGCTTATAGAATACAGTAAAGTTGCATGTATGCATATAAATTTCTGCCAGACTGTGGATGTATCTGGCACACCCAGTCCTTTCCAAGTTGCTGCTCCTCTTCTCCCCCATCTTGTGTTAAACAAATCCATTAACTTGTAAGGGTATGGATCCTAAATATTAAAACAGAATACATACACTCTGTAGGCAATCAGGACCCTTTTAGATACTTGACCCATATCCATTTGCTAAGAATTTAATCGGTTCTTAAGGAATGAACTGCCCTAATATGTGCGTATTGGTTTTGCTTTTCTTCCTTCCTTTTATCTTACTTAGGGGTCCTCAAGATTTAGTGTAGGTGAATATGCAAAACTATGTTTATAGTGCTTTATGGATGATGTAAGGGGTATTCTAGGGTTTTGATCATGTTGATTTTCACCTTCCCTGCTGACTTTAGAACCTAGCCCCCGTGGAAATTGTGATTTTATTCTGTAATACAGTTCCTTGCTCATAAATATTTGTTGATTGACCAAAAAATGAGATTGGCTAAAATTGTTGTCATATCATGGTGAATATTGCATTTAATGCTATTGAACATGAGTTGCCTGTATAATTATAACTTTATTTAAATGTGATTAGGTAGTGAATGAGCCAGCACTCAGATACAATTCTGTCTTCACCACCTGGCTCTGACCACTGATGGCTGTGCAGTGGGTGTTGAGGGTGATTTTACCTGTCTGGGGCAAGCCATTAACCTTGAGAACAAGAAGAAATTTTTCATTGCTTCTCTGCCTTTTGGCTAAGATCACATGAAGAAGAAATTTTTCAGAAAACAAATCAGATCTGTTACGTTTAAATTTGTAGTGTCATGCTGAATTAAGACAAAATTTTAGTGCCTATGTCAAAAGGTGTTTCTTCTAATACTTTTCTAAAGAATGTTGTTTCTTTTATGAAACTTGCAAAATGTTATAAACCAGACAAAATTTTGGGAAGATAGATTCATAACACATTTGAGTAAGGTGCCAAAAAAGCTATTTGTGTATGTATCCCTTTATGCTATAGATGATAGTTATATTATTAAATGGTCTGATAGACCCTGCTCATGTGGGTGGTCATTTAGTTCCAATGAATGGACCAAAACAGCAAATCAGTTCCGGTGACGCCCTTTATAGTTAGTCATGGATTATTTGGCTTATCTCAAGGTAGAGATAATTTGACATTTATTTATTACATTGGAGGTTTACAGACAGATCTTCTCTAATGGAACATATTAACTTTATTTGAATCATTCTGGTCAGTTGGTCATTATGTGGCTGTGTGTGTCATTCCAATGGTTACATACTCTACTTTGTAGAGAACTGTGAATATGTGTGTGTGGGCGTGACCATCATGATTGTGGAGACTGATAGGATCATTTACCCTTATTTTTATATACTTTGTCATTCACTAGTGGTCTGCATGATGAGATCATTTTTTTTGACTGTTAATAAATCTGTTACTGGTTGTTGAGCAATTATGCCATCATAATTTTTGACATAGTATACAAAAATCTCAAATAAATTAAAAATAGATATGTAGAACATTTGCTCAAGATTTTAATTTACAGCTCATTTATATGAAGAAATAGAGATAAGGCTAAAAAATTACCATAAGACTTGATTTTAGTAATTCTTGGCCTAAGGTACAAGAATCTGTGTAGGCCCTCCAAGTTATTACTAGAAACTTCTAAAATTCTCATAAGCACTCAACATTGACTATACAGTGAATAAATTGCACCATACATATATACTACCATTGTTTAAAACTATGTAAAGGCTACATTAAATTTAACAAAATATTAATTTGTGGTGTTAAATTTGTATTACCATTTTGTCTTGTATTTTCTTAAATGACATATACCAATGTAGAATTATCATCTTGTAAACAGTTTGTTAAATGTCTTCTAATACCGGAAAAGATTGAGAATGCTGCCATATGGTGTGTAAACAGAAACAGCTACACTCCTAACACTTTGTCAAAATCTAAGAAAATCACAGGGAGGAAGAAAAGGGAGAGAGGGGGAGGATGCCACTGTTTCTTAAAAGGAAGAGAAGGCTATGTGTCTTCTGTCTCTTAAAGGAGAAGAAGCCAATGGGAAAAGGAAATAACAGGGGACACAGAAAAAGAACAGACATAACTTTTGTACTGATTCTTAAAGGCCATTCTTGATTTTGGAGGTGAGTGATAGAGTAAAGCTGATTCCTAATTTTGAAGTATTTCCACTAACTCTCCTGTTTCTGCAAATACTTCTTGTGAATAAGGAAAGCTCTTTTGGGGATAAACTTTTACTCTGTGCTGTGCTATGTGTGGGCAATAGAGTAACAAAACTTTATTGCCTGCTCCTTTAAGCCATAAAGACTTCTGTCGGAGAGCACCGTAAACCAGTGTTCCAAAGAGCCTAAGAGCTAGGTGGTAGGAGAATTTGTCCCTGGGGGTAATTACATACACCTAAAATATCCTTGAGAAGAACTTGTTCTCACTGACATTTTTTTTTTGTCCTCTAAGAAATTATGTAAAAAAGTGTTTTTTAATTATAAAGCTCTATTTAGACCATCTTTTTACTGTTGATATTATCAGTTATTATCAACATTAAATGATTCATCTTCACTATATTTTCTCACTTTGGGGAAGGATATAGTCAGGTGTCTGCAATGTTTTATGTAGGAAGATTTTTTTCCCTTTGCCTAAGTTTTTATTATTGATATATTGCAGGATTCAAAAATTTCTTTACTTGATGAGAGTTCTTAAATATGTTATTTGTAGATTGTGATGATGTAGATGTTCTATGACATCGTGTAGAGTGTTTTATCCTGTCCAAGCACTTTCATCAAGGTTATCCCACTTAATAAGTTTATGAAATAAACAGGAGCATTATAATTATCCAAGAGTTAAATGTTTTGGCACTGAAGCCAGTTAGTGACTTGGCTAAGGTCATGTAACTAACTAGTAAAGGAAAACCTTATATTTCTGTCTCAGACCTTAGAGGTCTTTCGGAATTATTTAGGAGTTTGTCTCTTTTTTGTCCTTCAGATTTTACATTAATCTTTTCATCTGGATTGGCTTGAGCATTATCCAGAATGTTCAGAAGGGGGTAGCATTATTAGTCCCAGAATTTGTCTCTGGTTCTTCTCTAAATCACTTTATATTTATGTGCAAAGTGACTTTAATTCCCTAAGCTTTACTTTTCCTTAATAATACAACAGTTTTAGAAAAATATTCTATAATGTGTGCTAAGCTGAGTATGTGCCTACCCTGTGTCCCACCCTTCCTCTCCTAGGTATATACCGGAGGGAAATGCATGTGTGTCTATGCCAAAAGATGTTCTTACAGCAGCACTGTTTATAGTTGTCAAAGATGGGGGATTACCAAAATTGCAGGGCATAGTCATCTAATGAAGTAATATATAGCTGTGAAAGAATTACTGCTACATTCAATAACAAGGACAGACTTCACAAATGTAATGAGTGAAAGAAGCCAGACACAAGAGTTAATGCTACAGTATTCCATTTATTTAAAGTTATTTAAAGTTTTTCTGTAAAAGCAAAACTAATGTTTGGTGTTAGGATAGTTGGGTTACCTTTTGAAAAAGGAGGGAGTTATTGATGGGAAGGAGCGTCTAGAGGACTTGAGTGTTTTAATTTCTTAATCTGGGTTCTAGTTATGTGGTTGTATTCCGTTTGTGAAAATTTATCACGCTGTGTGCTTATGAGCTGTGCACTTCTCTGGATGTGTGCCATGCTTCAATTAAATAAAGGGGTAGGCCAGGTCTCTTTATGTGCTTTCAGCCTAGATTTTTTAATTTGTAGATTCAGGAATGTAGGGTATTATGAATAACTCTTATAATTCCAGAAGTATTAGGACCCTTAGTCCCTAGAGCTATCGATGTTTTATGAAAGCTGTGAAAGGAAATTAATAATTTATGTTCTTCAAATACATATTTCTTCTTAAATCCCCTTGTTCCAAGAAGTGTGATATTTTACCTCCTAAAACACATTCTCCCAAATGAGAAAATGCACTTTCTTTTGAGTATGGTGTAAATTAAAAAGAAAAAACTGTTTTTTTATAAGGGGAGGCAAAGTAGTCATTGTGCTATTCAGAGACTTTTAACCTCTTCCCTACCCCAGTGAGTTTTTCAGTTTTTGCTCTTATAAGGTGGTTTGGTGGTCTTGCAATATTGTGGAGGCCTCTGCTGTTCATACCATTTTATAGGGCACTGGGAGCTGTTGGGGTTTGTTTAGCATAAAAGAACACAGGGTGATGAAAGGGATATTTGGTATAAATGGTCCCTATATATAACTATTTATAACTTTAGAAATTGAAGTATATGAATAAGTAACTGACCATAGACACTCAGAAAGATACGAAGCTTGATAGATCATCTAATCAAAGAAATGACTTTCTTCCTGTGCAGAGGCATATTCATTTGATTTACCTCATTCTTGTCACTCTAGTCTTGCTGTGACTTGAATATTATTACTTTCCTTTCACCATTTACAGATAAACTTCAGCATTTAAAGTACTTAGCATATGTTATATACCTGCACTGTACCTAGTTTAGTGCTAAAAGTTTATAATCTTCCGAATGGGGAGGTAGGCACTTTTTGTTAAGGTAGCCTCATTTTTATCTTTACTGGAAAGAATAAATCTTTTGCAATTCCAGATCAAATTTTAAGCTTGGGAGATGCTGGAGAAATAGTATGTACATGATCCAAAAGTTCCTTTATTAAGAATCATATTACTTATCTCTCTTTGGCTTGTAAGATTATTACTGCTAGAATTAAGATGGATTGTTTTATTTTACCCATCTTGGTTTTCAGCTGTATACATTAGTTTTTTCCTTTACTAGAGACACATTTGATTTTTATTTCATAAAATCATCCCATTTCCTTCAGTTGGAAATGGTATGTCCTTTCAAGCTCACCCATTTATATTAGTGCAGCTTTCTTTGGAAAGTATATTGTCAGAGGGCTTCAGCCTTATTAAATTGCTTTTTAACATGAGTTGTGCGTCCAAATTCTAAACATGACGTCTATTGATCCCTGCCTCCTGGCATCCATCCAACCCTAAGATTCTTGCCCCTCTCAGTACAGCTGGTACATGGCATTTTTGTGGTGTTCCTTTGAGGAGAATATAAAGTGAAAAAAGAAAAAAAAATAGGCATCTCTAAGCAAATGAAAAAAAAAATCATAGTGAATGAGACTGTAGTCTATGCTGTGAGTTCATTAGAGTAGATTTTGGGTTTCAGGTCAGCCTTCATTGTTAAGTGCCAGGTTGTTAGAGCTCTCCCAAAAGTGCATGAGATTTGAAAATAGGAGGCCTACATTCAGTTCTTGCCAGTAAGCCCTGGAATTCAAGGCAGTCATCTTTCTTCTGAGCCTTTGTTTCCTCTTCTGTAGAAAAACAGTGGTGATGTTGCCTTCAGTGTCAACCTTCCAGGGCTTTTGTGAAGATAATGAATGTATAAGAACTTTGTGAGCTGTGAATCAGTATATATATTAAAAAATGAACCACTGTTAATCAGCATTAGTATATGTTGCCTTTTAAGGCAGGCTTGTTCTGAAACATCCAAGATCTAAACCAGTGATTCAGTCGGGGCTGGAGTGTGTTGAATCCAATCACTGAAAGATCTCAAAAGGCACATGTCTATCCCCCTCTATACTCCCCTTGCTACAAACAAAATCTCTGGAGTAGGGGACTGTTGACATGTATTCACACAGAGGGTGTGTGTGTACACACACAGACACAGACACACACATTTATATTCTTTGGTTGGATTGGAGGGCTAGAGCCGCTAGGGAAATCGGAAGAACATTTCAGTAGAGATAAGTAATGATGACCTGGGTAAGACTGTGACTGCGAGACTAGTAAAGAAAGGACATTTTATTCAAAAAGTATAACTGTCAAACATTGCTAACTGAACGAGACATGAGGAGACTGGGAGAGATGAGTCAAAGATCACCCTGAGGTTTCCACGGCTTGGCACTTACTGTGCTGACTGCTTTAGGAAGTGCAAAGATCTGTAACAGAGGGCTATTTTTAATAGCTGCCAGTATTGAACTATTGTGTATCATACACTGTGCTAAAGCATGTCACGTAGTCCTCATGTGTAGGTATTATCAACCCATTTTGACAGACGAGGGAACTGGGGCTTAAAGTAAACTTATCCAAGGACTGACATTCAGCAGATGTCTGACTCCAAAATCTTACATTTAGCTTCTGCTCTATAAGGCAGACTTAATAGTGGACATACTAATAGTAGCAGCACCATCCACGAGTGGTACAAGGTACAAACAATTCCGAAGTTGGAGAGATTGTTTTTGACTTGTAGGATTCACAAAAGTATCCCAGGGAGGGTGCCACTTGAGTCAGGCTTTGAAGCATAAATCAAGATGAGTGTTCCTGAAAGTTCTTTAATTGTAATGAACCATGGAACTATTATAGTTACAATATGTGGGGTTGGATGTACCAGGTTGATATCGAACAAAAGCAAGGAAGAATTAAGTCACGAGTTATTACCAACAGAATTTTTCCCGGAGGGCGAAGATTCTTAAAGTAGAGCAGAAGTTGAAATAGGGTGCCTTGAATATTATAATAATTATAAAAAGTAGTTTGAGCTTTATTCACTAAGTAGTGGAAAGTCACCGAAGAGGTGAGTGTGTAAGTGGGAATATGTGCTTATATGTATAGCTCATGTTTAAGTGTTTTTGTGTATACATTTATTGAGTAGTTTGAGTAGAAAGTCTGAACTTTGAAGAGTAAGCTAGAACTTCATTTGACTCTTAACCTTGGGATTTGGTATAAATTTCATCCAATAATTTTTAAAAATTGAGATCTAGTCTCATCCATGATGAAATACTACACTGTTTTGAAAATTAACTACCGCAGTCAAGAACCTGCCTATGACCAAGCAACACAGAAGTCACAAGAACTGTGCACTGAGCCTCCAGGCAAGGCCCACACCTATCTACTTTGATTTTTATTTTAGTCACAGTTCTAACCAATATGATCTTGTGGGTTATAAGGCTAGAGAAGATAAATAGCAAATTAGAACAGGTAGTCTGTTAAAGGCTAGTCCTTTATCATCAGTGAAACAAGATAACTGACAGCAAGGAGAATTTATCGGAAAATTATTAAGACCTTGTGATTTAAAAATATAGCGGTACAGGGGCACAGAGCCCCCCAAATCTCCATAGACCCAGAGGACACCACTTTGTTACAGTAATGATGGTTGTAATGTTTGCCCTCAGACATAAAGGAAATAGTAAGTTATATTGTCTTTGAGCAGCTCTCCGTATATGGTTTGACTTAAAGGCCTCTTTCATACGAATAGTAGCTTGAGGTAAGTCCTACTTTTCTAGATATTATAGCTTTGTATAATATATACCATACTAGGTTTATGTTTCTTTTGCCTGTAGTGCTTAAAACTTCTGACTTTATCATGGCATGGAAGTTTGCAGTCAGGAAAGAAGGGGCAGAGAAAATCTTTGTTGCCTCGTGTCATTTAATACCTAATAACAAAGGACTTTCATTTGCTTTTCATACCAACATGGTGAAATGTTATTTGTGACACCTCCATTTTTCAGATAAGGAAAGGTGACCTGGAAAGTTTAGGTAGAAGGGCAGTCTGAGTACAAAGAACATTATTAGTGTGTCTGGATGATTAAAGATGATGAAGGTGTGGTTGCGGAAGAGTGTGTAGTTCGGTGTAGGGTTTTCCACACTTTTATTTTTTTGCCTGGATCCTAGAGTAAGAAACACGTTATACATCCTTTCTCAGTAACATGTAAACATAACATTTAAAAGAAAAATTTTTTTACAACATGATACTTACCCTCACTATGGGCCATATACTCAGAATTTTCAATTTTCTTTTTAAAAATGATAGTCACAGTCCACTCATAATGTAATGATACTCTGAGTTAATGATGCACAAATGAGTTTGGTAAAAACTGGTCTAATGTGACTTGAAAGTGGTTTATTTTATGGAGAGGTAAAGAGGCATGTTGTGTTTATATTACAGATGTTCTTGAGTGCCAGGTCAAAGAACTGTCTCTAACCTGAGCAGGAAATTGTCCTTGAATTGTGTCAGGATGCTAATGTAGGTATGTCTTTATGCCAGTGCTGTAATGTAAGGCCCTAACAGAGCTCCTTATGATTTATGAATAACTTTCACATTATTTAATTTATTCCCCATAATTTTGAGAGGAAGATATTTTATTGCCTTTACATAGATGAAGAAACTGAGGTTTAAAGAGATAAAGCCCCTTAAGTTTATAGTCACAGGAATTAAGCTCTTTGTTTCTGACTGCTAGAGAGTGGGTAGGAGAGAAAGCTAAACTAACTGACCTTTGCACAAGTCTGGGCAAGAGATAATGATGGACAGAGAACGGGGAGGGGTCAGATACACAATTAAAGGAAAACCCAAATAATTAAAGGAAAACCCACAGAAGAATTTACTTCTGTGTTGAAAGCCATGCACATGCATCCTAAACTCTGGTTCTTTCTTTAAGATGGTTTTTTGGTTATGTTGTAAAATTCCAGCCTATTTACTCAGCAAGGCCAGGGCATAAAATTGCCATTATGCTCTGTCATGGCCTATGATAGTTTTCATCACTCATTTTCTCTTTGGAAGGAACTGAATTGAGAAAGCATTTTTCATTGTTTTATGTTCAAGTCTGAAAATACTGATATTTAAACTTCAGAAACACATCATTTGGAATAAGACATGTCAGCAGGTCCTTTGTCAAGTGTGAATTGTTACAGACCTGCCTGAGTCTTCCATTTTGGAATAGATTCATTCTGCATTTCCACTGATAAGCTTTCATTGACATTTTATTTTGGGGGGAATTTCTCTCCCTTCTGAAATTCATTAAATGCCTATGTCTTGCCCCAAATTTCACTCTGGACAAACTGTGGATCAGCAATGTTAATTGAAACACAAATGAAAAAATGAGTGCTTAAATATATTTGTATGCAAGTACATTTTAAAATCTCATTTTTGTGCTTTTCTGATCTCTTATAATTTTGCCAAAAGCACTTTTGGTTTTTACCAAGAAAAGTTTGATATGTTAGATATATATCCTGTTTTCTAAAATAATGCTTTCTGTAAAATGTGTTAATTTGTTAAAGATTTTTACTGAAATTTTTTGGCAGTTGAAATTTTTACTTTCATTATAAAGAATTATGGTAAAAATGTGGATGTTAATTAGGAGAAGGCTGAAATTGAAGAACTTCTATCACCATGTATGTCTTTCCTCCTATCTTGAAACCTGGAAGTCATTTTCAGCTTCTTCCATACTTATTATACACAATTGAGTGTCAAGTTTTTATAATTCTATTTTTAAAATCCATCTCAAACTAAATGTACAGTCCAGACCTCTTCCTTGAATTCTATATTCGCATAGCCAATGCTTATTGAGCATCTCCACTTGAGTTTTTAGTAGAAATTCCAAAGTTAACATGTCCAAATCAAACTTCAGATTTTTGTCTCCCAAATATGTTCTTTCCATGATCTTCCTTGTCCTAGGAAATGAAAAAACACCATCCTTTCAGTTGCTTAGAAGAAACCTTAGACGTATCCTTGAACTTCTCTCATTCTTATACTTTACCACAAATTCATTAGTAAATCCTGTTTGATTTTACCTTAAAAAATAGATCTATTAATAGAAAATTTGGCGAAGTCCAAATAACATCTGGAATTTAGTTAATAGTAATATACCAATTTGCTTTCTTAGCTGTAACAGATATACCATAAAATTATAATAGTAGGAGAAACTGGGGTGAGGGATATATAGAAATTCTATACTGTCTTTGAAACTGTCCTGTAAATCTAAAATTATTTAAAAATAAAAACTTTATTGAAAATCCAGAATCCAACCACTTTTTAACAATCCTGCTACTATTACTTTGATCCAAGTCACCATCTCTAACATGAATTAATAATTGTAACAGTCTTCTAACTAGTCTACTAGTATCCCTTCTCCTACCCTCCCACCTCCTTCCCCCCAGCTTATTCTTGATATGGTATCCAAGAAAGAGCCTTTAAAAGTAAGTCAAAGTATATCATTCCTCTGCCCAGAACCCAACCCTTCAAGGGCTTCACCATCTTATTCATAATAAAAGGTACAAAGATGATCTAGCTCCCGGCTCCCTATCTGGCCTTATTTTTCACCGTTTTACCATTAAGCCACTTAACTTCAGGCTCTCTGATTATTCATTAAGTACACCTAGCAGATTCTTTGCCCTTGGTACCAGCAGATAGCTATGTGATTTGCTTCTTTCCTTCCTTTAGATTTCTGCTAAAATACCACTTTACTAGTGAAGCCTTCACTGATCTGATGCAAAGTAGCAACCTCCTCTTACCCTGTACTCTTATCTTGATATATTTTTCTCTGTAATACTTATCTCTGCCAGGCAATACATAAATAGGTATAAGTTAGTTATTGCTTGTTTTACCCTCAATAGAATGGGAACCTCATGATGGGACAAGGACTTTGTTCAATGCTGAAGCAACAGTACCTAGACTGGTACCCAGCAAATAGTAGGCACTCAATATTTATTGAGTGAGTGAATGAAGTTGTAACTCTTTACTACAGTTACTTATTTTCACTATGACACTTCCAAAACAGTGAAGTAGCAGAATCATAGCATGCTGCTTATTGGAAGGCACAATAACTTTGGGATGTTTCAGAGTCATTTCAGAGGAAGAACAGTGGAAGAAAATAAGACTAGGGGTGTGAGGGTACACTTTGTCTCCAAGTTAATTTGTAAGAGGGAGCATTTTCTTTTCATAGAAAAGATGTTATGTACTGTGGTTAGTTGCCATTATCACTTAGGGTGACCACATAAAGTACTATGCAAACAGGATGTTTTGGAGAGTGAAAGAAGGTACAGAGAATAATTACAGCAGGACAAATGGTGCTGGGAAAACCAGGCCATGTGGTCACCTTGAATATACCTCAAAGATGCTTTTAGCCTCTATGGGAAAGGGCATCCTGATCTCTGCTGGGGGTTTGGGACTGTGGAACACATAAGCTCTTGCTGGAAGAAAATATGAATTATAATGTAATGCCCCATTACATTTTATCCATCCTGTTTCCTTTCCAGTATGCTCTACTGTCTATTGGTCACCTTAGCATGGACAAAAGAAACATCTTTTTCTTTGACTATTCTAGAATTTAAATTTCAGCTTCTGCTATATTCACACATTTGCCTAAATCCCTACTAATTCTTTACCAGTTCCATGAATTAGGGAAAAAAAAAAAAGAAAGCTTTGATAGGATGACTTTCTCCCTCTTATTTATGTATAAGGAGTTTCAGTAAAGTACAAAGAAACTTAAGTTAACAAATGATTGCATTGCTAGTAGCAATCTACCAGAATTACATCCATTGCAACATTCCGAATTTACCCTATGAGTTAACTGTCTTGCAGTTGTCTAAAGTGTTACTTTTGTACTGTTTTTAAGCACATCTTGTCAAATGTCCTTGTGAACTCTACACACTAGTACGATTTATATCAACAAGATAAACCACAAATGCATAAAAAAGATTGACTAATCATAATCAACATAATTTTACTTACATAATTTCCCATTAAGTGGTTATTTGCATTGAATATCCTTTAAGATCATTGTGTTCTGTTTTAGAGTCTATGAAACAAGCATTTTCTTCACTGTTTGACTCTTTCAGAGAAAAGCAAATTGGTACAAGCATAGAATACTTAAGAAAACAATCCTCATTGCTTTAAAATTAGAACTTACATAAGTTAGCGTGGGGGTAGAAGTAAGGGGGTGTAGCCTATAAAAAAGTGTTTCGAGTTGCACAAAACCAGGGATACTTTGAGATATTATTCTTCCCAGGTTTAGACAGCTTGGTTTGCAAAACAAACTTGTTTTGACAGCAAAAACGAATCCATTTTGGTGTAGTGTGCTAGCTTCTCAACTGACGTATATATTATTTCCAGCACTATTACTATTCTGTTTCTTTTAGAAGAACTTCTAAGTTAATTGTGGCATTCAGTGGGGGGTGTGTGTGTGTATTTGATTTTGTGGAAATATTTGACAATATTTCTCTGTAGCAGTGTTTTTTGGTGCAAATACAAATATGTTTTCTTAAAAATGTGGATGCTAGTTTCTGTCACCTCTCCACCCATTTCTCTTTCTATGACAATCCTTCACCTTCCCATCCATTCTCTTGCTTTCCCACCTCTTCTTTTCATACTATAAAGGCTTCTGAAAACTAGAAATTGCCTTCGTTAAACATGGGCTGTGCTATGACTTGAGATCAGGAACCACTGCTCAGGAGGAGGCTTGGAATGAAATCTGAGTAAATGTTTATAGAATAAGCATCATGGGGATAATTCATGGTTAAATCACCCTAAGTACTTCCACTGATTCATGTGAAAGTCATAAAGAATAGTGTAAGGTTAGGAGATTTTGCATTATCTTGTATTAGCATAATTGTTATGATCTTTAAGTTTGGATTAAGTGGCCATTTTTTTAGGGTGGAAAATTGAACCATGGTGTATTCTTCCAAGTAGGTGGACAAAGATATCCTAACTGTCTGAAGGTCAAATTTGAGGAAAACTTAGCACTTTGTCCCTGAATAGCATATTTATCAAGAAAGGAGCATGTTATTTTTGTCCCTATGGGAACAAAAGTTGTAATCTCTTTCCTTTCTTCCTTTTCACTGTCAGCTTTAGATCTAAAGACTTGTTATGCCTGATAGTTCAGAGAAAGATGTTTTTATGTTTAATCTTTCTGACTAAACATCTGCTTTATATAGGCGGAAACCATTAAAAGACTGTTTTTCTTCTAGCCTGTGGTTGCCTTTGTTTTATAACATTGCCCTGGGTGTTCTAACAGGAAATCTTTTATTCTCCTGAGAACACCTCCTTTTGGACAAATTCTTTTGTGGTCAAGATTCTTTTCCTTATAAAGAATCTTGATTTCCTTTCTTAAATCTCTTCCCAGGGAGGTTAAAAGATCGACCAAGAAGGAGAACTCAAACTTAAGGTCCTCTGACATATATACTGCCTACATGTTTTGTTTGAACCAGAACATCCCTCAAATGTTCATGATATAAGCCCACCTTATGAGAAAATTTAAGTGTCAGTATAGTTTTATTAAAGCATGAACTGTAAAGCACCAATCCCAAGTAAATTACATTATTAATCTTTCATCCTTTTAGATATTGGACTAAACTAGATCAAATAGTACGTGAACTTGTTTCATACAAATAATTCTAAAGGGTCTGTTAGTGTTAGGTATTTTAGCTACCCGCAGTGGCTGTGCTTACTTGACCTGAAGGAGGATGCATTCTATGTAATCTGCAAGATTGCTGCAAGTCAGAAGGGATATTGCTTCAGGTAATGATGTTTTCACAAAAACATAAGAAAAAAAGTGTATCTCTTTAGTAGCTGAATCCTTTCTAGCATCCTAACAAATCCATCCATACTTGATAGCTCAAGTTTACTTCAGTCAAACTTTTTTTTTTAAACTGTCGATGCCAGAGTAATTAGACCTGAATTAATGAAGTGTTGCAGGACTTCATCTGAGTTCCTTTATTGGCACAGTAGAGCAGAGTGGTAGAGAAGGCTGGCTCTAAATTCAGAATGTCTGGGATTGAATTCTTGCACAAGTTATTGAAACCCTAAGAGCAGTTTCCCCACTGCTAAAAAAAGAAGATGGTAATAATGCCTATTTCGTACCACTCTTTGGGGATTGAACGAGGTAATGCATGTAGAGTTACAACTAAAGTTAAGCAATCATTAACATCCACCCAGCTTGCTTAGTTGGTAGAGCGTGAGACTCTTAAATAATCAGTAAAATGTGATTGCTGAGCCAGGAAGAGGTTTTAGGACAAGTAGTTTTGCTTATTTTGAGAAATAACCCTAAGCCAAGAAAGGACATAAAGTTTCTGTGAAGGCTTCATTACTATGTATGACATTTTAATTCTGATTTAAAGGAAAGCAGACTGGCTGGGTTTAGTCAATCTATGCTGGTTGTCTGACACACAGATATCTTTTAAGATTCTAAAATATGTATTTTTTAAAATGAGACTGCTTGTATCTTAGGCCTTTGTCTCCACTGAGAACTTAATGAGTCATGATTTGAAAGTGCAGATGGTGGTAGAAACCAGAGAGGCTGATGGGTCACAAGCTTGTGAAAAATTGCAGGTACTTCTAATCCCATTTTTAGAACTCCCTGTGGCCCTTTTTTTGGTCATTATAGAAGAGCAGTTTCAGAGGTTATAAACTCAGAAGATTCTCTCAGGAAGAGATTTGTTGTTCCAGTTTTTTTTTTTTTTGAGACAGAGTCTCACTCTGATGCCCAGGCTAGAGTGCCATGACGTCAGCCTAGCTCACAGCAACCTCAAACTCCTGGGCTCAGGGAATCCTCCTGCCTCAGCCTCCCGGGTAGCTGGGACTACAGGCATGTGCCACCATGCCCAGCTAATTTTTTTTTTATTTTTAGTTGTTTGGCTAATTTACTTCTATTTATAGTAGAGACGGGGTCTCGCTCTTGCTCAGGCTGGTCTCGAACTCCTGAGCTCAAGCAATATGCCCGCCTCGGCCTTCCAGAGTTGCTAGGATTACAGGCGTGAGCCACTGCGCCCGGCTTATTGTTCCAGTTTTTAAGCTCTCATCAGAATGCCTTTTGCATCTGTGGGTGTGTTAAGTGTACAAGTGCAGAGTAGTGCCTGTAACATGTCAACGTTCATCCAGAATAAACAACCAGTTGTCCAGGAGAGCAGTTGGAGAAAGGATCTTTGTTTCCACAGGAGGAATATAGAGATGCCACTCTGCAAGACGTTAACTGTAACAACAGTGACTAAGGTCTGCATTGGCTTCTCAGTTCATGAAGCACTTTCACATGTCACGTTCCTGTTGGTTAGCTTCTCACTACTGCCTTTTGCAATGAGGCGGATAGGGATTACTGTTGTATTAGTAGGAATTGGAAGTGAACAATGAGGTTGACGAGGCCAAATGATGAATTTCGAGGGAGATATCTGTGGGTTTCACTGTTTATTTTCATGTAGGTAATCCACAGCTTATTAGATAGACTCCAGGAACCTGACTTAGATTGACTAAAGTTTTTACGTGCCCTAGATCATGTAATGTTCTCCCAGTTTTGCACATGAGGAAAACAGAGCCTTGGGAGGGATTAAATATTAGGTTGAATCTTTAAAAAGTTACTGATATTTGATAATTTCTTATCAACAAAAACAGTAATATCACACAATAAGTGGAATCTAATAATTTACCTAGTGACATGAAATAGGTGTATTTGTGTATTTCTGATCTGATCCATTTTATGATGATTTTTGTGATATGACTTAGAGGACTGTCTTATTTTTACTCATTTTTAGATCCTTTGGGAGGTACCTTGTTGTCAGCATGTTATACCTCACAGATATTTTGCCTTATCAAATGAAGAGCCTACAGGTCAGAGAGGTTAAGTGACTTGTCTAACTAAAGTTGTGCAGGTTATGTACCAGGTAAATCCTGAGACTTCAAACCTATGTTCCCTCTATGCCGCATCAGTGGACAAAATGTTGAGAGGGGACTTTGGAGCCATGAGATACGAGGAATAGTTACAGAGGAACTATGGATATTTAACTTGGGTCAGAAAATACTTAGGAAGGGAAAATAGCATTGACTTTTGAGTCATACAAACCTAGATTAAAACTCATGTCATTTACTAGCTATGTGATTTTGAACAAGTTTCTGAAATTCGCTGAGCTTAAATTTTTTCATCTGTAAAGTGGGGCTGTTAGTACCTAAACCTTAAAGTTATTGAGAGAAATAAGTGAGATGACATTTGTGTGGCATCTGTTAATGATTGGTACTTAAGAGCTTCTGCAGAAATTAGTTCCCACTCATGCCACAGTTCTCCAAAAGAATGAAATCACATTCATTTTTGATTATTGTAGAAGTCATGTAAAAGATCAGTGTATGGATACTAAAAGTGGCAGATTTAGTGCAGTTTTTAAGAGAGATTTTAGTTATCACTCCACCACTAGTTGTGTCCAAATAAAAATCAAAAGTCTCCTTTATTATAAAGTGGATTCTTGGTTTGATAATTGTTAGTCCAGTTGACCTCCCAAAAATTTACCTAATTTTTAGGTTTTTCTCTTCTCTCTTCTCTTCTTTCTTGAGACAGGGTCTTGCTGTGTTGCCTAGGCTAGACATTCTTAGGCTCTTTAAAGAGATAACTATAAACACAGTGGGGGAAAAGGCCAAAACTTGCCATAATGTCTTCATAAACTATCAAAATATTCTGGAAAATTCAAAACTTTGATACATTTCCAAGATTGCTTTTCCCCATAACTCTGGACTATATAGCCCCCATTATGAAAAGCATAAATGGATTAAATCCCGGTTGTCTTCTGACTGTTTTTATATATTGTATTTAACTTTTCAAAAGAATGTTCTCAGACTAAAGCATGGTACAAACCTGAATAGAAATAACTTATGTGGTTGCTTTATTTTTGATTCTTTGAAAGTCATCAACACCATTTGTCTTTTTTTTCATGATACAGACATTATTCTGAGAAAGTAAAAAGTTGAGTAAGTTATATATATTTATAGTTCTTTAAATTTATGTAATACTTTTGGTTATAGATAGCACAAGTAGAATCTCATTTTGATGACCTGATGAGATTTCCAAAATGTTATGTTATATCCACACTCTCAGTCACAATTGAAGCCTATTGTTATAGCATAGTTGCTATAAAGAACTTCATTGAGTCTCTAAAACATTTGTATAAAATAAGCTTGTGTTAGATATTTATTGTTTTATAGTACTGTTAATAACTAAGGAGTGTTTTATTATGCATGGTTGTTTTGGGGGATGAAGGAGCTGCCTTTTGAAGGTGAATTTACGTTGTCTGTATTTGCTATGTGAAAGGTCTATATGTTTCATAATCTAAATTTGTGGACCTGGGTAGATATAGACATTACTGTGGGAACCCTGTGGAAGATATGTGTGTAGATCTCTAGCTTGGAGAATTTTGTCTCAGTAATTGAAAAGTAGAAAAGCACAATTCCGATTTTTTTGTGCCATTTGTTGTGCCAAATGGCACAAGTGGCAGAGTTCATATGATCATTTGAAGTGAAACAGTTTAGCCCAAGGAAAATAAATTTACGTCAAGAAGGCTTATTAAGGCGCAGCTGAATGAGGCTAGCAAATTTCTTTTTCCATGTCTTGCTTCTGTTTATACCTTGGTGATTTCTTTCTCCACCCCTTCCTCCCTTTATTTCAGAAGGAGGAGGATATTTAGAGGAAGGCTTGTTTTTCCTCTACTTATTTGAAAATAATTTCATTTTTTCAACTACTCAATGAGGTACAAAATACCAAATTTGACTGTCTCTGAACCTTATTTAAAATTAGGCATATTGGATTCATATACAGGATAAGAAATTTTGTTAGAAACAATGTAATGACTTTCCATCTCCAAATATGGAATAGTTTTTAAAAAGAAAAGGTGGATTGGACCCAAATTTTTGTTTGTTCATTTTTTGTTAATTTGTTTCTCTCTGGAAGAAAAGGCAACTAAGCTGAGATGCACTGAAACATCCTTTTATAAAAAATTAGTCACCTCAATGAACTTTAGATTACATGTCAAAAGTTTATTTGTAGACATAGATGCATATCACATTATTGCTATGGCAGCAGAAAGTTTTTGTATCCTTTTTCTCTCCTCTCTTCTTAGCCAGCTCCTGTGCTTTCACTGAAGTATAATCTTTACACTGATTCTCTTTTCTTGCTTTCTTCCCCTAATGTGGCTATCTAATTTTCTTTTTGGAATGAAGTTATGATTACTTGAAAATCATTCTCCCTTTTTTCTACAATAGCCTATCAAGTCTTATGACAAAGCTTCCTATAATGTTTCACTTTGGTTCTTCCTGATGAAGGTCTTTATTTGACATATTATCATGGGAGTCTCTAAATGACGGGCTTCTTAGGTTTATGCTGGCATGAACTGCAGTGCCTTTGTCATTTAGTTGCCAAAGCCCTATTTCAGTGCAAAGAACTTGGGCATTAAAGACAAATATACTTGTTTTTTTTTTTTTTAATCCCAACTTGGAAACTTACTAGGTATGTGAACTTTAGAAAATTACATAACTTCAGTAAACTTCAATTTACTGATACACAAAGTAAGGATAGCCATTAAATGGAACTAAAATACTTTTGCTTTTGTTACAGCTTCCCTAGAGTTCCACATTCAGCGCTAACTGGGATTAGGGCTAAAATAATTTTTCCCTGTTGGAATTTTTGAGGTCTTCTAAATGTTGAGGCTCATCAGTTAGCTATACTGTTTCAAAGATAAACAGATAGTTACCTTATTCTAGTTTAGATCCTTCTTCAAATTCCTGAGGTAGAACCATATTTATAAATAGTAATATAATTTTCCTGAAACGATAATTTCTGCATTCCTCTTACTGATAAAAGATCATGGAATAAGATTTGCAATAGGCTTGAGAGAATTTGATAACACATGGTTACATAACATATGGCTTGGCTATTTTGATACAGGGACAATGCTGAAGGCCAAAAAAGATAAAAGCCCATTATTTCATCTCTTCTTATTATCAAATTATAATAAAGTAGGTATCCCTGACCCTAACCTGACAACTCTCACCGGCTCTGGATAGGTGACATCAGGAATAGAATAAGAATGCTATCTGTGCACAAAATTCTTGCTGTTATAATAAGAAAATTGATTTTGCATCTTAATGGGGTTATTCTGACATGGCTTCTTCAAATTAGCCTTGTCAGAATGTCCCTTATTTCAAGGTGACCATATCAAAATGTTCTGTTGCTTCTAATGCCTATCAAGACCAGATTTTTGTAGGTATAATTGCATATTTTTTCAACTTCAAGCCATGATGTTCAAAAAATATGTGCTAGTAATTGGAGGCAATTTCCTAACTTTTGGATCTTTTAAGACTAGCTTTGAATAACACTCCACTTGACAAAATACTTTCTTGGCATTTGTATAGTCAGTTTAGGCTGTCATAACAAAATACCACAGACTGGATGGCTCACTGTTTTCTCACTGTTCTGCAGGCTAGATGTCCAAGATCAAGGTGCTGTCAGGATTGGTTTCTGGTGAGGCCTCTCTTCCTGGCTTGTAGACAGTCATCTTCTTACTGTGCCCTCATGTGGCCTTACCCTCTGTGCTTGCAGAAAGAGAGATTGTTGGTGTGTTTTCCTTTTCTTAGAAGGATACCGATCCTGTTGGATTAGAACCCTACCCACGTAACCTCATTATCTCCTAATGGCCCTATATCCAAATACAGTCACATTGAAGGTTAGGGCTTCTAGATACAAACTTTGTGGGAGGGACACAAAATTTAGTTGACAACAGAATTACAGTAGGCATTGGATATATGAAAGACATCATCTTAATCTTTAAAATGCTGATTCTCTACTGTGGAAACCCAACATATAAATAAATTATCAGAGTAAATTCTGGTATGTATGATAGCAGATGTATTCAAATAGTCTCATTTTAGCTGGATATTGAAAAAATTGTAGGAGTTGGTATGAACAAGGAAAATATTGACATTCTTGCAAAAGGAAGTAACATCACGTTCCAGATTGAGCTGTCATTAATCCTGAATCCTAAAGTTTTAAACAGGAAAATGATATAATCTAGGGTCATCTGGCACAGACTCCAGATAGATGTAGAACTCCCTGTTTCTTTCAGCACTTAATCAAAGTTGTTACCAAGTGGTACTTATATCTATATTTCTGGCAAGATCTTTCTTCTACTATGCTATTTTGAAATCTAATGTTGACCTTGAATTTTTCTTTTGTAGCTTAAAGCATTTTTACATTGTTTTCTCTTTTGACTGACCTGAAAAAAACAAAAAACCTGATTTTGTATCACTACCCCTATATTTATAGGTAGACTTTTATGTACCTTTTTGTTTTCTTTGAACTAAACCATATATATCAAATGTTTAAAACTTCTCTTTAATTATTTTTTAAATAATCCTTAAACTATTTCTCAGTGTACCACATGAATTAGGAGCACAGAGTTTTACAGAGTCAAAAAGGATTCTGTATTTGTATCCTCTAGAAAGCTCTGTGAATAAGCTGGTAGCTTACTGGTAGTTTTTCCCCTCCTTTGCAAAATGAGGCTGTTAAGTTTTATGACTACTTTCCATAGGATGATTGGCTTTGCAAAGTTTTTCTCATAGATCAATTTGGTAATGTGGAAGTCGTAGATGTAAATTGAAGGTGAGTAAGTAGTGTGATTATAATAGCAAGCCTAATGTTTGAGGGAAAGCAATCTGGGAAAATAAACCTCATAAAACAAGGTCTTTCTCTGTCTCTCTCTTTCAAAACAGGGTTATTAGTTTGGATACTATTAACCCTTTCAATTCAGTAATATACAGATAATCCCAAATTTAATGGTTCAACTTACAATTTTTCAACTTTATGATGGTGTGAAAGCAATGTGCATTCAGTAGAAGCCGTATTTTGAGTACCCTTCCACCATTCTGTTTTTTACTTTTAGTACAGTATTCAATAAATTACATGAGATATCAACACTTTATTATAAAATAGGTTTTGTGTTAGATGATTTGGCCCAACTGTAGGCTGACGTAAGTGGTCTAAGCACGTTTAAGGTAGGCTAGCCTAACATGTTTGATAGGTTAGGTGAATTAAATGTTTTTTTCAACTTACAATGGATTTATTGGGACATAACCCCTTGGTAAGTTGAAGAGCATCTGTACACAGTAGTCTTTTTGTGATAATAAGGGACATATCTTACATAAAGTCTATGTGGAGCTCCCAAATGTTATTTTATCTTATGGTAGAATATCCTTCATGAGCATACTGATAGCAGATCCATTAACAGGCGGTTGAATTATCAGGTCTAAAAATCTTTTAAACTTGATTTACTTCCTGGTGGAGAACTGAGCAGCATCAGGGTTGTTTTGCCGTGAGGTAATTATGAATTGTGAGGAAGAAAACTGTAAAAGCATCCCATCCTCCTCTAACTATATTAAATAATCAGTCCAAATTACTCAAGAATTCTCTGAAGTCATTTTCTGTACTATGTAATCCTCCATGAAACGGTGTTTGCTCAAAATATGCAGTCTCCCACCCCACTTTTAAATCTGGGAACAGGCAGAAACATTCACATTTCTCTCAATCACAGGAATAGAAGGCCCATTCATGTTACAACTCCACATCCCACATTCCATTTGTGTTATAATCCCAGGGTGTTTCATTCACATTTTAATTCCACATCTCACCCAGAAATGGAGGCAGTGGTTAGAATAGACTGAGCACCTATTCAGTGGGAATTAGTGAAAGGAGCTCAGCAATCTGCTTGACTACATAAGACGTGTGTTTAATTCCACATTGTGAAGAAACATATTTTAAGACCCCAGAAGAATTTTGTGGTGACATCTATATTGTAAGCAGTTAATCCTCAATTGTGTAGATAATAAGGTAATTTGAAACATGCTCTCTTAAGTCATTATGTACTTAGAGAGTAAAATTCATTGCTTTTTGTTGATGGATGGGTGGTCAGACTCATGAGTTTCTTGTCTCTCAACTTTGGTTTCTATTTCTGTTAGTACTTTAGGAAATTATAGAAAAATGTGTTTCAGTAATATTGCACAAAAGTATTATAAGAAAGGATCTGGGACAACACACTGTACATGCTTCTTGCTTTTTCTGGGCCTGTGATATGACGTTGAGCACATTGTTTAAAACTCTGGGTCTTCAATGTTTCCTCAGTCTTAAAATGATGCTTTCTCATCCAAAATTCTGTGACTTTAATAATGTCTTTCTGCATTTGTTCCTCGTTTTTGCTCCTATCATTTCAAATAATAATTATCATTAAAATCCTTAGACTATGGCTGTAAAAGAGCAGGAAGGGATATGTTGTGTTTTTTGTTTTTTACCCGACATGCTCTCTCTACTTAAGGACACTTTGTACTAGTTTCCATTAAAACTTGAGTTGTAGCTCAGCAGATTGCTAATTATGTTTGGTTGGAATACCAAAGAAAATTGAAGATACCTTTTTTCTTACATATTACCTATATAATTCATAAGAGCAGGAAGTCTTTATTTTTTTCTATAATAGTAATTATGAGATTCACAGGAAAATTGGGATGTGTTGCCTTCAAACCAGTGTATAATGGAATGAAATTCCAGATATGATACGTGCTGTTTTCTTTTAGAGAAGACATAGAGTTGGAAGGTACCATGATACAAATAGTTTTGTAGTTTTTTACTTCATAGTAAATATATGCAGGTCACACCTTATTCAGGTTTACTTTATCATAGGGGTATTGTTTAAAAGAGTGCTGAAGAAATAAATGAACCTAGCATGTTGCTCCAACTCTGTAGTAGTGGGCTGTGTGACTGTGAACTTGGAAGGACCCTTCCCACCCACTCCCCACAGCCCCACCCTGGGGAATTCTTTCACCTCCCTTGGGTGAACTGAATTACCTTTGGTAATAATTACAATGCTAATATTTATTGAGCACTTGCAGAAATGTGTAACTGAATGTGGCAGGTTCTATAACTCCACCCATTTAAAGATAAAGAAATTGATGTCTAGTAGATGTTAAATAGCCTCATAGTGAGTGGCAGACAATATTCAACCAACAGCCCCCAACCCTCACCTGCCTCTAAAACTCATGTTTTCAACACTTCAGTACACTGCCTTCCAACTTAGTGTACAAATCTGTGTATTTCTAATACAGAAGTTTCCATTTTAAACAACATTCAGAATCTCAGAGTACTGCTCATACCAGTTTCTAAGTACTTCTGTGTAGTAAATTTTCCACAGCCCACACAATATCACTGTTTTTGTGACACTTATTACTGTTTTTAAATCACTTTAAAATTGTTTGTGCTTACATTCACACCACTTCATAAGGTAAGTTGGGCAACTGAAATATTATAATACAAATGAGAAGAGAGACTTGGCTGGTGTTTTTTAGGTGGTGAACTGGCAGAACCAGATCCCACTTCCGGGCTGATCCTATTACCATATTGCCTATGATTGCTTTTGAAGTTATGTAAAAAGTCATTCACTGAAAGAATCTTTCAGATTACTGCTGAGAAAAGAGTAGTAATCTAAGATATTATACTATCTTATATTCTTTCCTGCATCTGTGCCTTTCCATCTGTTACCATGAATGAATTGTTCTAACTCCAATTTAAGACTAGCCTGTCTACTTGGTCACTGTAGAGCCTTGTTTCTGCTTGGGGACTTTGCTCCTGAATTATCCCATGCCTCTTCTGTAACATTGATTTCTTCCTCTTTACTAGCATGCAAACATGCTCGCCTGCTCTCTCATGAGGGGTAAAAATCCCTTCCTAGAGTCTACATTCTCCCTTTGTTTTGTCACATTTATTGATTGCCCTTTATAATAAAATGCCACAGAATTTTCTTTGCTTTTATTACCACTTCCTCATCCCTCATCTCTTCAGGCTACTTGCTCAGGATGTTATACCTCCATTTCACCAAAACCCTTCTTTATACGATCAACAGCAACTTCCATCTTATCAAGTTGGTCAGTTCTTAGTCCTCGTCCTACTGAATCTCTCAGCATTTGACACACTTCCCATTCTCCTTGAAACTTTTCTTCACTGAGCTTTATCAGGTTCCCCTGATTTTCCATTCACCTCCCTGTAAACTTTCTCCATCTTCTTTCCTAACTTCTCTTCTGCTTCCAGACTTGTTGGAATGCTTCTGAGCTTAGTCCTTGGACCTCTTGTCTCGTGTCTTCACTCACCCCTGGATGATCTCAGCCATTCTCAGGACTTTAACTACCTTTCCAATGTTGATGAATCCTAAATTTATCTCTCTAGCCATGACCTCTCTCCTGAGCACCATGGTTCATATTTTTAACTGCCTATTGAATATTTCAACTTGATTGTCTGTTAGGCATTTCAAATTTATCATAGCTAAACAAACTCTTGATTTGCGTATCTTTTTCCTGATTTCTGCCAAATCTGTATTTCAAGTCTTCCCCATTATAGTGTATGTTGTCGTCATTCATTTGGTTGATTGGGCCCAAAGCCTAAGAGTTCCTTGAACATACCAAGCTCTTGGTGGGCCCTCTTCCTAGAATGCTATTTCCCCGAATCGGTATATGGTTCTCCCTCCCTCCCTCCCTCTCCTTCTCTTTTCCCATCTACTTCTCCCCCTCCTTCCACAACTGTTGATGGCTACAAATTATGTGCTAATTAATAGGTTTTTCTCAGCCTTGATGTTGTTCTTCTGTCTTCATTCCCCTCTGTCCTTCTGTAACTCAGAAATCACTGCGCTGGATCACACCTCAGCGTTTATCCTACTTTATATTCTCCTCTTCCATGAAACACCTCTCTCTTGGTTTCCCTCTCTATCCCCACTCAATTCAGAATTACTGATCTGATTGGTTTAGTTGTCTCATCTTTTGTTTTCTCTTATGCTGCTTGGGAATTAAAGTTTGCCTTCACACTTCTTTACTACTTAGAGTACTTTTTTTTCTAGTTTTATTTTTCCTGTAACTTTAGTTATGATCTCTTCACACATGACTCCCAGGTCTTATGAATACAGCCCCTACTTTTCATTCGAGTGTTCTTCTCAACTTCTACACACAAATGTTTTGATAAGCCTCACACATTAAACATGTTTATAATATAGTTCATTTTCTTTCCCTGCAGGTGGTCTTTCTATTGTGATTTTTGTGAAATTTAATGGATTTGCCAAAACCTTGTATCTATTTTTTTTTTTTTTAGTTTTTCTCTCTCCCTTCCTTCTTGTGTCCAAATTTCATTTACAAAGATTCTCATTTCTACTGCTTTAGTTTAATACTCTTTGTCACTTTGTTCCTTTTTATCATTGGTTTCTTCATTTGTTCTTTAATGTGACTAATAGCAATAATCTTCTAAATGGTCTTCAGTATATCTGGGTGCCTCCTATCCTAGCCATCCTGCATGTCACCACCAGTTGTCTTTCTCAAACTCAGACTTAATCTTATTCTCCTGATACATTTAGTAGCTCCTCATTGCACAGAGTACATTTAAGCCCACAGTGTATCTAGGCCTTCCATGATTCTAGCTCCATCCATTTTCTCAGTTTTAATGGCTCGCTAAATGGATCCGGCCCATGTCCCCATGCCCTAATTTACAAGTATTAAGATAAAATGCTTTCTAATTGAGTTAAAACTAACAGCAGGGAAGAATTTAGAGATGTAGCCAATATCACACATGCTAACAAGTATAATGTTCCCAAAGGCAACCACTGGGACCAAAACTTTTGAATAATCAAACATATGCAGATGTCACTCTGGGGTAGACAGTCTATTACACATAGATTAATGAGGTATAGAGAAATCAGGGGAAAATATTTTATGGAGAAAGTGGAACTTGATCTGATCCATAAAGGACTAATTGAATTTGGACAAATCATGGGAAGCAGGCAAAATTCAAGTGGAGATACAGCAGTGGGAATTGCTTTCAGTGAACTAAAATTAATTTTCCCATGTGTAACACCAGGTTTCTGATGTCTTAGTTTGGGAAGGGGAGGAAATAAGGGCAAGTGTGTATGGTTGATGCTCCACAAATATTCGTGCACACCACTTTTTGGCTTCTAGCATTTATTAATGTTTTGTATTTGCCAGAATCTGTGAAAGATATGTAGTTCTCAAAACTCCAAAAAGTAGGTGGTTAAATCCCCATTTTACAGATGAGAAGATACATTCAGATAGCTTAGGTAAACTGCCTAAAGGAAGTATCAGAGCCAGGGCTCAAACTCAGAGCTTTTTCCTATTATGTCTTCTTCCTACTATGGTGATGAACCTTCTGAAAAATTATGTGCAAATTCTTGGAAAAAATTCATTTTCATTACCAAATTTTTGGAGAGTAGGAAGTAAAAAGCCTCTCCCATATGCCTTTAAAATCTGGGTTCTTCTGAAAGGCCTATTGAATTTTGCCGTTGAAAATCCATGCTTATTTGAATGCTATTTATAGTATTGCTTTGCCTTCTTTGACATCTAAAAATACCAGTGAAATCCAGGATATGAGATACCAGAAACAAAGTAGCTTTTATTTATTTAGAATGAAATACATCAAAACTATCAGATAACAGTTAAGAAATATGCTTCTTTAAAGCAGATCAAACAAGCATTTTTCAATTATTTAACCACCAAGTTACTATTATAAGTTGGTCTTTCTTTGAATCTGTGTTCATGTGTTGTTGTTTTCCGTCAAATGTTCCACTAGTCATATAAAAATTCATGACTAATCTGATTCAGAACTAATCTCATCAGATGAAAATGCATAAGCTATTCTGGACATTTGAAAGTTATCTGTTACTTTTATTACCATTGTTTTAGCTTAAGGAAACATTTTCATATTTTGTCTTCTGGGCTACCTTTAATCACCCTCCTTCTCTTTCCTTCCTTGATTGAATATGTAACTCTGGAAAATTGTATATTATACGGAAGAAGTAGAAATGGAATAATTAACTCAATTACTTACATGTGGGATAGCCTGGCAATAACCTACAAGTTAGAATAGTTTTTTTTTTTAGAGAAATAGAAAGTTAGGTTTTTTCCTATAATTTTAAGATTCTGAACAGGAATGCTTTATTACCATATTATACATAGGCCCATTTAGGTATCATGTAATTTATTCCTTTATCCAGTACAGTAGTCAAGACTATTAATCACTAAATAATTGATCTCTAGAATTAAGTATTTATTTCCCGAACAGGAAAGTATCTAAGCATTCTTTCTTTTAAAGTGTTAGAGACTTTTTTTTTCCCCTATATGTTTCTGTGTAGCAATTTAGTTGCTTGGGAATGGGTTGTTTTTATTTTTGTTCTGGCTTTGTCATTGATTTTTTTTCTATGAAAAAAATTGTGGTACAGCAAGTATGTCAGGCTCTCTGAGCAGGTTGCTAGTGAATTCTTTTGATGCAAGAATGAATACACATCTGAACTAACCTGAAAATCATAGTCTGCTAGAAAATACTGATTAGAAATATATTGGGTTTTATTCCTTTTGTAGTTACTAAATTACTCTTGGTTTTTATTACTTTTTCAATCAGTGGAAATGGGTATTGCTTTGTTTGAGAGAGTGTTCTTCGTGCTTATGAACCTTATTTTTAAGATTAGATGACTCATGGATTTTAATAACCCTGCCAGTCACTTCATAGACAAGTCTTCTCAGCAGAGGGATAATGACTATAATGAAAATGAAGATATCCAACCATTTGTATTATTTTTCTATAGGCTCTGAAGCATAAGAAAACTGTATGGAATGTCAAATTTAAATAAGGGGTGACAATTGTACTGTTAAATTCTGATATTAATTTATTGATAGCATGTCTACACACACTGTGGATGACTTTAATTATAACACATATTCAATGTATATACCTCCCCCTTGTTAGCAATAGTAGTTATGTTGGCCAGAGAGGACCTGAACTTCTTTACAAAAAGCCAGTGATGGTCTAAGTAAGTAAAGTGCACTGTCTTCAGATTGTAAAGGTCATATACCATTTTGCTTCCTATAATCAAATATAGTTACATGCCTTGACTACTTCAGTATTTACCCTGCATAACTACAGTCTGCACACACAGACTTTTGAAACACTGCATAGCTGTAGCTTTATTCTCTACTAGGATTTATGCTGCAAGATCCTTATTTACTTTCCTGATTTGGTGAAGTTGGCTTAAATGAAAGCATTTTACCAGGGATGCTAGATGCATGTGCTGCACTGGTAATAGACTAGAAATGGGATATAGATGTTGATATATGTGACAAGATTTATCAGATCAGATCCCACCCTTCTTTAAAAACGAGGTTTTTTTTGAAATGTAACCAGTAGGCCTTGGTGTTCATCTCCATGGTTGAAGTCTAGTTTTCTGCAACGTAAGATAGTATGATTTAGTGATAAGAACATAATTTGCAGTTAGAAGACCCGATTCTAGTTAAGACCCTGCCATTTACCAGCAATATAGCCTTAGGCCAAGGTATTTAAGGTCTGAGTCCTAGTTTCCTTGTCTATAAAATACAAATAAAGGCTCATCAAATAGGTTTGTTTGAGAATTAAGAGTCAACATACTAAACATGCTTTGTAAACTATATTGATTATACAGATGTCAGAATTCTTATTTCAAGATCTTAGTGTTTCCAGGTTATATTCTTCAGCTTGTGTTATTACGTAGTTTGTAGGTGTCAAAATCACAAGAGAAAGAAGTTGAATCTGTAGTGACTCATAATACATTGCTTCTTTTATCTAAAGACTTAATGTTCCCCAATTTTGACTTAATTGAAGATTCCAGTTAATTGTGTTTGAATAATGGGGATTTTAGTTTATGGCCTAGAATTACTGTTACCTTATGAAAACTTTAGCCGAGAAGTCCCACAATGCTTGAAAATTTTTCTTTAAAACATGAAGTATTCTTTTTTGTTGGTGTTTAACGTTTTTTGAAATTTTACATCTTTAAAACACATCAAAAAAGTCCAAAATAAAACAATCAGATGCGTACCTACTGTATCAAATGTTAATATTTTGTTCAGATCACTTTTTATTAAAGAAATAAAACATTACTAAGAAACTTTAACAAAAGTACAAATGACCATAAAAATGCTAAATTCTGTAGCCTGTATTATAACTTGAATTATAGCAATATATGGAAAAACCTTGAAAAGGTTCAGTTACAGCAGTAGCCATTTACCTGTGTGCTTCTATGGTTGCTATGAGACAAACCAGAATTAAAGAACAGTTTTCACTCTTGGCTCTGTCACAATTGTAGCAGACAGCCAAGAGTGGGGAGGAGCGGGAACATGAGAATGAGGAGGTGCTTTTGCTTAGAAATTTGGTTTGAATAGCCACATCATAAGTATAAATGATTGTTCTGACACTTTGAAGCATTATAAAGAAAATTCAATGCATAACATACCAATTCTTTAATAAATAGTGTTCAGTAACTTAAATAGGTTAAGGAATAGCAATTTTATTTCTTTTGTAGTAGAAATTTCCGAAAACATGTATTGAACCTCCTTATAAAGATATAAATATACAGAACTTGACACGGGGTCAGATATTACAGAATAGACCAATGGATCTAAGATAATATGTACAGGTGCATGGATTGCCTCAAATTAGTGGTCCCCAGTCTTTTTGGAAGCAGGGACCAGTTTGTTTCATGGAAGACAAGACACTTTTCCACAGACCTGAGGGCAGGGGGTCACTGGCCTGCTGCTCACTTCCTGCTGTGTGGTCTGGTTCCTAACAGGCGACAGCCTGGTACCATCTGTGGCCCTGGTAGTTGGGGACCACAGCCTTAGACAGAGGCCTTCCTTGAGAATTTCACTATTCTTAGTATTTGGTAATTTTACTGTGTCTCCTATAAGGATAAATGTAGTTTCACAGAAATTTCTTAGATAATCATAATCTTATGTAAGAATAAGAAAAGAATAAAGACTTAATATGGTACCCACATTCTGTGTGTAAAAGGTAATAGTCTACAAATAGGCCATTATTTCAAGAATCCATTTCAGATATGATAAACTATAGCTGAGAGAGAGAGACTTTCTTCCGCCCACTGGTAACTTGTTGGGAATGACAAGTAGTGCCTGTGTGGGTTCTACCAACAATATGTTGTAGGTACCCTCAGCCTTTCCAGAGCTGCTGCTTTGTTCTCGAAGTCCCTGAGTATTGTCTGGTCCCTGTAGTGCTGCAGCACCCATAAAAAAGCTGAATTTAAAAACTGTGGCTTCACTTTCCCATTGCTTCAACATGGTGCTTACTGTTAGAATGAGTTTTTCAAGTGCCACTTTAAAAAAAAAAAAAAGCCACTCCCTTGCTTAGGAACCCACAATAGAGCTCCTCATTCATTAAAACTAGTTTTTTTTCCAACATAATCTGACTTCACCCTATAATCCTACCCAAATTTATATACTTGTTTACTATACAGAATTCTGTTCCGCAGAAGGTTGAAGGAGCTCATGAGAGCACTTATCATAAAATAATAGGTAAATATATTTAGAATAATGCAGGGACAATGAAAAAACTGAAATAAGGAGCCAAAGGTTGAGACTAAGGCAGAGATCTCAGATGTACAGGCTGTGCATGCCTCCAGTAACTGAGGTGTAAGGTTTAGCTCTGAACTGCTAAATGTGGCCTGATTCCTGCTCCCTTCCACCCCACAGTATGCATCTGCTCTAGTTTCAACTTCCTCCCCACCCTATGTGTTTATTTATCATCTTTCCATATACCATTGAGTATTCAGTTTGTCTCAAATCCATTTCCTGCCTTCCAGGAGGCCTTCCCTGCATGCTCCAGCCCTCTGGGAACTCCTAGTTTGCCTCCTATAGTAATTTTACTCTTTATACAGCAATGTGAGTTCCTTGTTACCCATCTTTGGTGGTGGTCAGGAATTATGTTTTAGGCCAGCATTCTCAAACAGATTTTAAGCATTCTGAGAAATTATGTTTTAAAACCTGGTCTGTTGGTATCTTCTTTCATTCTCATAATCATCCTAGTGGTGCCTCTGCTACCAGATTTCTTCCAGACACTCGAAATCATGTTTCACTCTCGTTCGGAATCCTTCACAGGAGCTTGCACAGGGCTGAGATTATAATATAGCCAATGAAATCAGCATTGGCTGGCAGATGAGTCTGCCTATCCAGTCAGTGCTTGTGAATCAGTCCCCACCGTAATGCCAGTGCTCCTGACCTTACACTTCACATTGTGGTTCAAGAATTGTTACTGAAAACTTAGCACTTGTTCTCGAGGCTGCATTAGAAGAACGAGAACAAATGATTTGGGGAGGAGGAAAGAGAATTTTTACTACTTTGCTGGCAAAGGAGGAAAAATGGCAGACCTTCTTGTCTAAAAATCCGAATTTCCTGAACATAAGCAGAAATACAGAGCTTTTTAAAGGGAGGGCCCCTCAGTTCTAGGTTATTGTGGTTAACTATTCTAATCCTCCCATCTGTGCCAGACACAAAGCCCCACCTGGGCCCACCTAGGGGGCTGGTGCTTGAAAACTAGAACAAAAGGCCTTCTCCTTGCTCCTCCTCCTCCCTGCTCCTGCTCCTCCCAACCACTGTTCTGAGGCAGGGATGCAGGTTTCAGTTGTCAAAAAGTGTGGGGGAGTTTCAAAGAGACAGTCCCCCTCCCCCGCCAGGCCATTCCTTGTTACAGAATAAACATCAGGTAGGGCCAAAACCTGTCCTCTAAAGCATGCTACCCTATAAAATTGTCCATCTAATCGCCTAATGTTGCAATTTATACTGCAGAATTTGTTTCCTGGATTTGGTGAGCAGCAGGCATGGAACCAGAAATCTCCAGAACACTTTGCAGGGAGGGCACAGGCAGAGAAAAGAGCTACCAGGACAGTATAAAAACATCTGTGACATTAGCAAGAAGAGTTTCTTACACCTGGCAGTGTCCTCAATTTGTTCAAGTGTTAACAATAGCTTCTAAATGTCTCCAGCCGGAACTTTGGGAGACCTGGGAAGCCTGAACATGTATCTGGGAGTATGTTTTATTATCATGTGTTGTCTGTAGTAGTCAGAACACATGTGGTTTCATATTCTTTGCCATCAAAGAATTTTTATATTTTTAAACTCATCTGTTGGTGTTTTTTTTCATTTGCATCATTATCCCATAGTAATACCTGTACAACCAGCATTTTTGAAAGACACACCTCAACAGAAAAGACTGAGTTGAATAATTATCTCATACATATATACTACTTGAAAATATATGTAGGTACTATTAGAACTAGTAAAGATATACACTTTAAAAAAGGATTTCTAAATTCATAGCAGTTTTTCTTGTTACACATGTTCTCAAAGATGGCAAAAGTACAATTAATATCATTAGGAAGAAGACGGGGATGGAGGGATCTGTTTTTTTTTTTTATGATAAAAGAAATCCTTATAAAATAACTGTGGCCTTATAGAATTAAGTCCAAGTTTCCTTAGCATGCATATAAAGCTGGCCCTTGCCTTCTCTTCTAGCCTTGGCTCCCACTATTCTCCTGTCCTTCACTGTTGCTGAGTACCTCCTGTTCCTGCCTGCCTCTCTATTTTTCCCTTTGCCCTATACATTCTAAATCATCCTCAAGACTTTTTAGAATCTCTTCTGTGAAGTCTTCACTGTCCTCTTAGGTAGTTGTATAAATGTGTATGCAAATACAGTAACTCTATTAAAAGATGCTTTGCTATGTAGATGTCTTTTATTCACTAAACTGGCATATAGGAGATGATTGATAAATATTTGCTAAAGAAAGGAAGGAAAAGATGAAGTGCCCATGAGAACTCATAAACTTGTGTAGTAGTAATGTATTGATCATTTAGGATCGATTTGAAGATTGTTATTAACATCATTGTATAGATATTAGATGGTGACGTATTTTGTTAAATTACCTTTTATGGAAAGAATTTTATATTAATCTTATAAGAAAGAATTTTATATGAAAATCCAAAGATTTGGGTTCTAGCTCTACCACTGATATGGTTTGGATGTTTGTCCCCTCCAAATTTCTTGTCGAAATTTGATCCTCAGTGTTAGAGGTGAGGCTTGTTGAGAGAGGTTTGGGTTATGGGGGCAGGTCCCTCATGAATGGCTTGGTGCCCTCCCCTGAGTCATCAGTGAGTTCTTGCTCTGTTAGTTCACTTGAGAGCTGATTGTTGAAAAGAGCATGGGCACCCCCTCCCTCTCTAGCTTCCGCTCTCACCATGTGACATGCCTGCTCTCCCTTTGCCTGCTGCTTGGTTGGAAGCTCCCTAAAATCCTTACCAGTGGCAGATACTAGTACCATGCTTCTTGTACAGTCTACAGAACCATGAGCCAAATAACCCTCTATTCTTTATAAATTACCCAGCCTCAGGTATTTCCTTTGTGGCAATGCAAAAACCAAGATAACCACTATATTTAAGTTTTCTAATCCTATTTTCTTATCCACAAAATGTGAAATTCTAACACATTTTCGTTCTTTTATTTGTTCATTCATTAAAAAAATATTTGTGCTAGACATTGTTCTTCTTAATCTTTAGATTTTAACCTTTAAATAATTATATTGGTCTTTCTACTTACATTGCCTAAACCTTTAGAAAACTTACCAACATGTTTGGTTTTCATTTTCCTAATAGTTTGTTTTTGTACCTAATTTCTTGAAAACTGCACAAAATAAACTGTCTTTCAAATTATATAGTCACTAGAGATTGTAGTCTCAGCTATTTATCTCTAAATAATTACATATGCATAGGTGATTTAATCTTAGTCCAACACCCGAGTGATACATGGGAATTGCTTTTTGTCAGTCCCTTACCAGGGGAGCATTGATTGCTAAATAGAATATTAAGGAGATTGATATGCAAGGTAAGCTTTTTTTTTTTTTTTTAAACAGAAAAGGTAATAGATGATAAGAAATTTCATGCAAATGTATGCAGTAGATGAGCTAGCTATGATTTCTAGGTATCAATCTCCTCAGAATGTGTCTTCTGTGTAAACAAAACATTTTCTTTGCTTTTGTATTGCTGAATAGAAAATCGATTATCTTAATTGTCCCTTGGTTTAGTCAAACCCACTTAAATGACTGTGTGGCAAACCATAAAAAAATGGAATGGAAAATTTCAGCACTTGAAGGTTTTCATTGCACCAAGCAAATTTATGAAAATCTAATGATCACATATTAAATTATAAACTAATTCATTTCTTGGTTAAAGAAGGAAGGGTAAGTGAGAGCATGAGGATCATACACTTTGCATGTTTTAGCAGTGGAGGCACTAGGTTGGCACTGAGTATTTAGATAGCAGGAAGATTAGGAAATAGTAAATGAAATTAAAGTGCCTTTATGCTTTGTCTTTAAGGTGAAGATGGTAAATATGTAGGAAATTGATAATAACTGAAATTTTCATCCTTTCTATAATATATAATGCACTGAAGATGGAGAGTCTTCAGTAGAATATTAAAAGATATATTTACACAATTTAAAATTAGAGTTGTCTTTTTCCTGATTATAAACAATTGCTTATTATGTGCTGCAGATCATGATTAATTTTAATGTGTAATTCATATCAATTAAATTTGAATGTGGAAGCCTAAAATGAATAATGGAGCAGATGTAAGAAAATGTTCTCCAGCTATGGTGGCTCATGCCTGTAATCCCAGCCTTCTGGGAGGCCAAGGCAGGAGAATCATTAGAGACCAGCCTGAACAACATAGTAAGACTCTGTCTCTACAAAAAGCAAAAAAATTAGCTGGGTGTAGTGGTGTATGCCTGTTGTCCCAGCTAGTTGGGAGGCTAAGATGGGAGGATCCTTTGAGCCCAGGAGTTTGAGATTATGGTGAACTGTGATCATGCCTTTGCTCTCCAGTTTGGGCAATAGGGCAAGACCCTATTTCTATTAAAAAAAAAAAAAAAAAAAAAAACTATGATGGTTTGTCTTGGAGCTGTTACTTTTTGTAAATACAAACTTATTTTTTTTGTTGCCAAAATATCAGGGGGAAATAACAAAGTTAATAGGATTCAAAATGCAAAACTTCTTTAAAAATGGTATTTTACTTATATAGGCATATTCTATTGTAAAATACTTTGTAATAAAAAATTAAAACCTCTAGTAAAAGACATCTATGACTTTTCATTGAAATAGCCATTGTGATATTTTAAGGAACTCAGCGCAATTTATATTTCATTCTCATTTTTGAAGAGGAAAAGCCTTTTACTTTACTGCTATACAGAATATTATAAGTGATTACTTTCTTCTCTCTCTTTTTCTTTTTTTTTTAATGGAAATTTCTCACCTAACCTAGGGTAGAAACTTTAGTAGAAAATTGAATTTGTAGTTGGCATTTATGCCCTGGCCTATATTTCAGATCATGACTACTTTGGACAATTTTAATTTTAGGCAACTTGTAGGCCAAGTTTGAAATATCTATCTGATTAATAGAGGCCAGCTTTGACCTTGGTAATTAACAGGAATGCACAGTGGGACCAATCTTACAAATACTTAGACAGTAAAATAAGCTCTATTTTATTAATAAAAGGTGTAAGAGTTCTCTTAAGCCAGTGTAATACCCTTTAGGAAACTTTTCCTAGTATTTCCTGAGTATTAAATACTATCACTGAGTCAGTGATTCATTGTTTCGCTTGGTACATAAGGTATGAGTTGTTTTTCTGAGTTACTAGTCTCATTGTATTAATATTACACACAAGTCTCTTTGGGATGTAAACTCAGGGAAGCTGGAAAACTTCTCATTAGTCTCTTGTTAAGTGATCTTTTCCCAAAATCTGAATACTATTTTGTAGCAAATATTAAGTATTCACTGTTTTTCTTATTTCCTTCCTTTTAAGGCTGAATAATATTCCCTTGAATGTATATACCACATTTGTTTATCCATTCATCCATCAGTGGACGTTTAGGTTGTTCCATTTCTTGGTTATTCTGAATAATGCTATATTGAACATGAGTGTGCAAGTATCTTTTTTGAAATCTTTTGATAATCTTGAATATAACTTGCAGTTCTCATGCTTAAGATAGTGGTTCCAAACTATTTTGTTCTCATCCTAACCACTGTCCTACCTATGATGATCTGGGATAAAGAATTGAAGAGGATCAAAATAATGAAAAGTTGAAACAATATTGTTTTGGTTTTGTTGTAAAAATCTGTATGACAGCTGCAGTGCATTATATTAATATATATAGAATACAAAATACAGAATAGAGATATTGTAAAGGTGTGTGCACTTATAAACTAGTGCCAATAACTAATTGCTTAATGACATATGAAATACTTCATAAGCGAAGGCTATGAGCTTATACATAATTTATATACTATGTAAACCTCAAAATTGCCGTGTCTTGATGGAATATGGCAAATTATTTAAATAATACAGATTCTCACAGGTAGAATATCACCAGTAACATGTCACTGTATACGAAAATAGAGGAAAACACGGTGGATAATCTTAAAGAGTAATTCAGAAAGCTATGTGCCCAAATATACAAAATGTATCACTTCACTCTGTGTAATGAACAAACTGAACCGATAAGGATAAAACTAAAGTAACAAAATTTGATCACTGAAAAAAAATAATTGAAAATTATAACCAACTTAATACGTCAGGTGGTGACCTGATACCAAAGTGACCTTTTAGTTTTTGAGTACCTGATTTTAGTAATTCCTAATAATTTGGTTAATAGTTTCCCAACCTTTAGAGCTATGTGCAAAAATTTAAAACTTCATGGAATTGTTCATCATTTTCTCAGAAGAGTAGCAAAAATGACCTTGTGTTTTTGAATCAGTTTGTGACAAGTCTAGGCTCACTAGTAGACCATGGACCGTACATACTTAAGAATCACAGCTATTAGACAGCAGTTCTTCAGGTCCTGACCTCTTCACGGGTCTATGATAGAGAGACCCTATCCCAGTTCATCTTCCCTTGCAACTGTAATGTATACACATTGCAGCGGTGACTGGCAGAAAGTTGAACAGAGTTGGTCTATGTGATGTGGATAAAAAGGTATTCAGGAACAAGATCAGTCACAGGGTAAAGTCAACCCAGTGCCTAAGTAAGTGAAGTTTGTTGGGGCAATCAAGAACTTTACAAATATGTAAGCAAATACAGCCATGGTAATCATTCTATTCAAACCTGACACAGTGTCAAAGAGTGGCCTAGTCAATAGTGAAATAATTGTAGACATTTCGTAGATAAAACACAGTGCATCACATTTTTATAAATAAAGTGTGAGGCATGGTTCTGTAGGAATAATCATGTTGTTGATATTTTTGAATTGTGTTTTTTTTTCCTGAAGACATTTCTATTTATTTTAAAATAGAAACAATTTTAAAACTAGGATTATTTACCAAAGATTTGCTTAATTTATCAGCACCCATTTATTTATAAGTCAACTTGGTACCAAGTGGACAATATACAAACATATTTAACAACATAAAATACACACATGTACCAATATTCAAAAGCCAAAGAGATTAGAATGTTCACAGTGGAAGGGCAGAGCTTTAGACCTAAGAGAAACCTGCCCACAACTTTTGGGGCTACATGGGGAAGACAACCCCAAAAGTGGAGGCACTTTTTTCTGTGTGTTCTTTAAGGAGTCTCAGGGCCATTAGAAGTACCCTCTGAGTATCTTCATGTGATATTGAAGGTGGCAAAACAGAAGGAAGAGTAGCAGTAAATGAGAGAACAAGTCTTGGACAAGCCACTCTGGGGAGATCTTAAGCTTCCCAAAAAAGGCTAATAGAGTTTTACATTTTTCTTAGCAACAAATCATGGCAATAAGAAAGGAAGCAAACAGAGGGATCGAACATAATTTTTTTAAAAAGGGTTTCAGTTGATTGGGGGCTGGGGGAGGGGAATTCCCAAGGGGAATAACAGAATCCAAAAGAGGAAAAGCAAAAAGAAAAAAATTATAACATGAATCTCAAGCTTTTAATTAAGCTGACTTTTGACCATAGAGCTCTTCAAAAAAAAAAAAAAATGTTTTTTAAAAATCTCTTATCAGATTTTTAGCGAGGATAAATAGCTCATATTCCTGGCTTTTGAATTTCTTTAACCTGAAGATACCTCTAAGTGACTCAAGACCAAAATCAATAAGCCTTTTATAACTTGACCAAGGATGCACAAAGTGTCTCCAAAGAAGTGCAAAGCAGTCCTCACAAGATCCAGAACCACCCCAAAGACTGCTCAAAGAAGGCAAAGTTTCACTAGCCGGCAAATAGAGATATAACCTACTTTTCTGCCATGCAGGGGTGGGGAACCTGTGGCCTTGGGGGCCAAATGTGGCCTTCTGGATCCTTGAGTGTAGCATTTTGACTGAATCCAAATTTTACAGAGCAAATCCTTTTAATAAAGGGCCATTTAGTAAGACAGGAAATCACAAGCTGCCCATGGAAGGGAAATGGATCAATAACAAATGGATACCCCAAAAATCAAAAGTCTCTTAAATATCAAATCAAACTTTTTAATGTTTCTTTTTTCCCCTTTTGAGTTAAAGGATTTATGTCTCCAAGAGTCTGCTTCTCTGATGGGGAATCAAACCTTGCCCCTGCCCCCAGGGGAAAGCATGGAATTTTAACTACTAGGCTACAAGCTGGAGTGGCCTTCTTTGCAAATCCTGCAGGGGATCCAAAGCAGACAGTTTGAATGAACAAAGGATTTTAACTTTGTTTTAAATCTGATTTCTGCTTTCTTTTTTTCCCCTCCAGGGGAATATTTAAGGCTAGCCATGACACTAATATGTCTTTCTTTCAGTTTGATCCTCCCATAAATACAAAAAAGGCAATTGCTTAGAATTTGAGACCTCTCAAGTCTTTTTTAAATAGAGGAATCTTTCTGATTCAAAGGATTTGTCTTCTGGCCATTGACAATTAGAATTTCTAAGGATATATTCATTCCAACAGCAACTCCAGTCCAACAAACCTCTTCATGAAAAGCCCAGGAGATAATTTTCCAGGTTTAGAATAAGTTTTTACCATGCAAACAAGAGGTGTTCCTGGAGAGGGCATAAAAGAGGTAGTTCCGGTGATTCCCCCCAAATTCATTCCCAGAAATAAGCTAAGACAGCAAAAGACTCCTGTTGCCACAGGTAGTTAAAGATGGTGTTTGTGTGTGTGATTCCTCTAGAATCCTACAAATTTGTGGCAGGGGGATGAGTGGAGGACCAGTCACAGACCTGTTAATCTGTGGTACCAGGTAGGCCATCCTGGGATCGGACCTTCTCAGGACTAACCAGGCAAGAAGAGTTGAGAGGACAAAGGCCCCTTGTGGGTGGGACTTACTAAGACAAGGCTGAGAGGAGAGCTTGGCTTACACAGAATGAAGAACGTGCTGCTTAATATCTCACTTGTTTTGGAGTTCCCAATCTTTTTAGACTGACTACCATACATGACCAAAAAATCATGTCCTCTGGATGGCGGAGACCAAAAGAGGGTACTCCCACTTGGTCACAAGTCAAGCTCTCAAAGACATAAAACAAGATGAGAGAGGGACTCTTAATGATAAGTGATATAGAAAAAGACAAAAGAAAAAAAACAAGACTGTTTCTGAGAGGAAAAAGATCAGACAATATGACTATTCATACTAAAAGTACACCAGAGTCAATACAACTAAGACTAGTGTTATAAATGCTTTTCTCCCGTTAATCAAAATTTTGGAGATGAAAAAGAGACAAGTAGAGATTTTTACCATCCACTCAACCAGATTCTACAGACCGATGGTGGAGCCTGACTGGTAAGACATGCTTACCCTTTTGCTGGATTGCCAGGCTCTGGGCTCCCTTGAAAGTGGCTTCTAGAAGAGCAGGAGTGGTTTTGGTATCCTGCTCACAGTGCCAAAACTGTAGGAGTGAAGAGAAAACTTCTCCTTTGCACTCTAAAGAATCATGAAAATCACCTGGCAAAAGGCAAATGAATAGCATTTAAAAATACAAATCTATTGTGCACACATCTGTGAGTTATACAGAATATGACTCCTGTCTGTTTTCACACTAGAAATTCTAGTATTCTGACATGTGCGTTGAACACAAAGTTCAGAACTTCAGCTGCAAGTTCCTGTCTTTGGGTATTTCCTTAATCTCTATTTTATTCTCACTTTTCACTTGCCTCTAGTAAGTTTCTGATCCCACAAATCCACTGGTCTGTTTCTCTGCAGTATTATTTTGCAACTATCTTTATTGGGTTTTTTTTCCCTCTCTCCTCTGTGTTATAAATTATTTTGACTTTTCCAATAGGCATTTCTTAACATTGTTTGTAATGCTGGACTGAAATTTATGATACCTTTAGATAGATTATAAAACCAATTACAGAGATCTCGGGAGTATATTGAATATAGTGGTTCCCATACTTTGGCATTTCAAAATAAACAGTAGAAGAGGGAGAGACAGTGTTGCCACCTCTTTATATTTTCACAATCGGAACATTTAAAAACATGTACAATCATCATCGTGATGATGAGTGATATGAGTCTCACTATGTTGCCCAAGCTGGCCTTGAACTCCTGGTTTCAAGTGGTCCTCCTGCCCCAGCTTCCTGAGTAGATAGGACTACTTTTATCATTTATAAAAAGAAAATACAGATAGTAAAGGACTTAATATTAGAAATAAACAAAGTCATTTCCTATGATGGTTGATGACTTTGCACCAATATAGAGACTCGTACAACAATATTGGAATTATTTTTTAATCCTCCCTAATACAGATATTTTGACTACTAAGAAATCCAAAGGTACCTTAGCTCAGAATTCTAGGTCCAATCTACTTTTGTAGGATTATTTAAAGTCCTCTCCTTTCTGCTAAGGCAAACAACTGTTACTCCTGTCATTTACTGAGCACCTGCATTGGCCAAACGTGGTATAAGGGACTTTATTTCTTCATTAGGCTATAGAGTCAATTAGCTATTATTACCGTATTAATTCCCAGAGGAGTCTCTAGTACAGTAAGATTGTAATTTGTCTAAAGCTACACAGCTAGAGTGGTGGACCTACCTAAGATTTAATAGAAGTTTCTAGGTAACCACTGCTGCTCCTGTATGTTCTTCTCATACATGCCCAGGTTTGCCTAATGGTTATCAGGTTAACAATGGAAAAGTACCTGGGAAAGGGAGCATGTGAGAGCTGAAATCCAGCTGGTATTCTGCTTGCAAGCTGTGTACTCTGGCAGGGAACTATCTTTGCTTGGAGGAAGGAGGGAGGTACCTTTTGCTAGTTATATTGCTAGTATCTACCTTGTATGTGCCTGTGCGGTTCATGGTCCTGTGTCTTTGCTTATGCTATGCTGTCATTCAAAATGCCCTTTCTTGTGACCTCTATGTGTTCTAATTCCTGTTTACCCTGAGTGTAACTTAAATGACTTCTTCATGAAGCTTTCCCTAGTAACTACCATTACTGTCCAGTGCCAACACTTAGCCTTCTATTGGCTTGTCTTCCTTAACACTTTACTTGTGTAGTTTCTCCTGTAGAGCATATATCACTCCCTTCCTTGTATTAGAATTATGTATGTGTCTACATTATTGACTCTATTAGTCTAGAAGCACTTTCAGAGCATGGACCAGATTTGATGCTTCTTTGTATCTCCTGAAGTCCCTTCCCATAGGTACACTGTACATAGTAAGCACTCACTAAATATTTTTTGCATAGATTTAATGCAGAAGCTAATTGCAGTCCTGTATTTCTGAAAAAGCAAGACAGCAAGTGTGGTTATCTAAGATTTATATCAAAAGACATTTATATGATTTAAAATTAAGCTTCCTTGTGTAGCTAGCTTTTCATTATAAAATTTATTTCCACAGCTGAAACTGTAAGCAATATATATGAGCCTATGTGTCTTCTGAGGTATTTTACCCTGCATCCTAGACTACAGATTTTTCAGTTTTGTGAACATTCTGGGTTTTGAAATGTTATCTACAAATAAAGATTTCAGCAAGTGTCTCTTTGCTTTGGATAAACTAGAAGCTCATAAACATGTGCTGTAGTCTTAAATATTTTACTTGCTAATAAGCAACTAGTTTAGAAGAAATTTTTCCTCTGTGGTCTTTATGTGAATTATAAATAAGAGGAAAGATTGGCCAGTCAGCACAAATATCTGAAGGGCAGAAGTGTCTCATTAGGAATTAACCAAAATATTTTATGGCCTATAGGGATTTTAATATCTAGGATAAAGTCATTATGGAGTTGTATTAAATGTTTTAAAATATGGTAGGTAATGTTGAATTCTCCAAGAACTTGAAACTGGGGACATTCAGGAAGTAATAATCTTAAGCAGTCAGTGGACTTGTGGATAACTGCCATGAATATTTATTTTGACAGAATAACGAAAGGAGCATATTCTTTGTAGAAAGATGCTACTCAGACATAGCATCACATTTTCTTAGTGTCAGATTTCTTTGTCTTAATTCTCCTCTTACGGTCTGTGACTCAGATGACCAGTTTTCACGAGACTGTCCGGTATCAGTATAGTCTCTAACAAAGAATATACTGAAGCTTCACTAACACACAAGGATGTAACTTATGACAATTTTTTTTAGCATTGTAGAATGTATCTAAACAGCAACATAAACCTGGAGTTTAATGTGTACAATAATGCTTGTTGCCAGTGACTTAGGACATAAAACTCTATGCCTGTTAGCTATGTCTGAGCTACAATAATAAATCGGACCTGGGATTCTGAGCTAACATATCTTTGGATTTCTGAAGAGTTAAATTCGGTCTCTATGACATGATGGAAAGAGAGTGGACTTTTGGAGTTGGACATATCAAGATTTCTTTCTAACTCTGTTGTCTGAATAGGTCATTGAGAAAGTTAACTTAGCCCCTTTAAGCCCTAGTTTTCAAATCTGAATCTAATAGGAATATTAATACTTCCTGTGGATGTAACTTTTATCCTCCTTTAAGCTTAAAAACTTAAGGTTCCCCACCCCCCTTCATTGAAAATTCTTGTTTTCCTTTTTTGGGGGGAGGGGGAGGGTAGAGATGAGGGCTTGCTATGTTGCTCAGGCTGATCTCAAACTCCTGGGCTCAAGGGGTCCTCCTCTCAGCCTCCTAAAGTGCTGGGTTTACAGACATGAGCCACCACACTGGGCTGACAATTCATTTGTTTTCTAACTTTAAGTGGCTGTAATCTCTTTAAATCTCTAGCACTGATGGGATTTGGAAACAGAAAGTTTCATAAATGTATTGGGTCTTTGCTTGAGTATTTTAACTGACATCAAGGTTCTCTCTCTTCTTTTCCTCTTCTCTCACTGTATAAACTGGATTGATCATTTCAGAGAAATTAAAGAATTTTTACATTATTTATTAAATAATCTTGTGTCTTTGTTAAAAGTAGAATGTAAAAATTTTTGTACCTTTTTATTAAAAATTAAACTAGGTAACCTTTAATCCTTTTGAAAATAGAGATATAATTCATGTACCATGAAATTGACCCTTTATATATGTAAAATTCTGTGGCTTTTAATACTTACAAAGTTGTTTAACCACCACTACTATTTAGAACATTTTGTCACCCCCAAAAGAAACCCAGTACCCTCTAGCTCCATTCCAGTCTCCCCTCCCCTTATCTTTGGTAATCACTAATCTACCTTTTGTCTCAGATCTTCCTATTCTGGACATTTCATATAAGCAGATACATATAGTATGTGGTTCTTTGTGATTGGCTTCTTTCACCTAGCATACTGATTTGAAGGTTCATTCATGCTGTAGCATATATCAGTACTTTATTTCTTTCATTAACAAGTACAGTTGGCCCTCCGTATCTCTGTGTCCATGGATTCAACCAACCATGGATCAAAACACTGGAAAAAAAATTACATCTGTACTGAACATGTAGAGAGTTTTTTCTTGTCATTCCCTAAACAATACAGTATAGGAACTATTTTCATGGCATTTACATTGGATAGGTATTCTGAGTAATCTAGAGATGATTTAAACTATATGGGAGAATGTACATAGGTTATATGCAAATACTGCTGCATTTTATTAAATATATTAATATCCGCAACTTGAGTATCTGTGGATTTTGGTGGATTCCAAGCCACTACAGATATGGAGGGAAGACCACAGAAAGTCCTACAACCAATCCCCCACTGATACCAAGGGACAACCATAGCATTTCATTGTATGGGTATCCCACATTTTATTTATCCAGTTAACCAGTTATAGAACATTTGGGTTGTTTCCACTTTTTGGCTTTTATGAATAATGCTTCTATGAACATTTACATGCACATTTTTCTATGGACCTGTATTCAGTTCTCTTGGGTATGTATCTAGGGTTGTAGTTGCTGGGTTGTATGGTAACTCTATGATTAACTTTTTGAAGAGCTGCTTGTTTTCCAAAACAAAGTACTCCTTAATTTTAAGGTCCTTCTGTTATTCCTCCTCCACTTTCCTTTGAGACATTGCTGCTATAATATTGGGAAACGGGAAAGAAAGGGAAAAGAAAAATTGTTGCTTGTGATCAATCATCTTTTCTAAAAATGGACAGTTTCTTTAAAACCAGCCCGTTGGATCCTACTCTATTATATTAGCAGGCTGGCTGTCAGACCAGGGTGGTCTTAGCACAAGTGACTGAGGCCTGTCTACAAAATACTAAAGGAAAAAAATTTTTCCAGTTGGAAATGTTAATTCAATGACATTTCATTCAGTGATATCAAAATGACATATTTCTTTGCGGGATATGCTGTCATGGTTTGTAATTTTTACATTTGTAAAAATGTTTTCCACACTATTATAGGTTTGTGCCTTTTTGAATGCATGTGCTTAATGGATTTTCACATTCTACTGGATTCATTCATATGTATTTGCCAAAACATGAATTCATTCATTTCCAATTTTAAATTGCTATTTATTTTTCCCCAATCATGAGCCAGTTTTAGTCCCTGCAAAGAATAATTTTCCTATAGTTCACTGAGAGAGATTGGACTTGGGTTCCCACTTAAGAGAACTGATGACAAACTGATGGAATAAACCATGAAGAATGTAGTAAAACCAAATAGATACATGACTAAACACCTGTCTCCTTAGTGTTTTAATTCTCTGAAGCTAGATCTCAGCTAGCTCCATTGTGGTTTTTCCTCTGCTCCTGAGATATGACAATATCTGCCAAATACTGAAACTATAGCCATGTATCAAAGAGGTACATGAGCCCACTCATTCCATGGCTATATTATGAATTATTGAAGTGTTAGGAATTCTTGCCCTTAAAAGTGTTGTGTTTATGGCTTTTGTTCTACTTTCTGTTTCTCAGCAGCCTAAAACAGTTCTCAAAAAAGAAACTGGCATGTGTCTCTAAGCAGTTGAAACCTAAAACATGTTCAAGGCTTTCAGAGATTAATGACCTTCTTAAAGCTCAGAACTGTCTAGTTTGAGACCTTTGTTATTGTTAGTTCAGCCCCAAGCAGTAGTTCTTGATGGGGGTGGGTGATTGCTAGCTGCCCATGGACTACTGAAAATTATGGCTCTCCTCTACCCCAAAATACATATATGTGTATATACTGTTAGTATATTTTTCATATTGTTTTCAGTGGTTTTATAGCTTCCAGAAACCTCAGGTTAAGAACTCCTAATCTAAAGCTCTTGAACCTGTTATCATAATAGAGTCCATATAAAACTTCTTTTAGAATTTTAAAAAATTTTCATCTTTTTAATTCCAAAAGTATTATTTATTGTAAAACACTATTAGATTGTTAAACAAGGAGGGAGGAAAAAAACCTGTGATCCAGTCCCACCACCTGAAGTTTCCTCTATACCTGTTATAGTATGTCCTTTATGCTCTATTCATTGTGAGCACTGTTAAATGTCATTAAAATATTCTTTTGGGGTCCTTTATTTTTTAACTTACAGTACAATTCACTGTTTATGGTTTACTTCTGTGGCTTTTGACAAATGCAAAATGCAAAGAGTCATGTATCCACCACAAAGATACAGAGTAGTTTCATCACCTCAATAATGCCTTCTTGTTGCCTTCTACCAGCTTCAGCTCCTGTCCCTATGTGTGTGCCTTTCCCAGAATTTTGTGTTTGTTGAGTCATCCAGTATGTAGCCTTTTGGGTCTGACTCCTGTCATTTAGCAAGGTATATTTGAGATTCACTCAAGTTGTTGCATGTGTCAGTCCTTTTCATTGATGAGTAATATTCTGGTCATCAAGCTATTTACTACCTGATCTACTAAATAGTATTATATACTTTTATTTACCTTTTCCAAGTACTAAGGTTCATTCTGACATTGATACATTCATCCTTTAAACCTTAATCATTTTTATAGTTTCAATTATATTCTTTTGGGTATAATTTATATTTTTGTAATATGAATGCACTGCTTACTAAGACTTTATATCTATTTCACATTTCTGTTTATGTTAGAGTTAGGTTTGGAGAGAGCAGAAAAGGATTCTTAAGAAGGATAAGACTGCCAAACTGCTGAATGTTTCTTCCCAGTTTGTACAGATCTGTTGATAATCAACGTTAGGGTAGAGGTTTTCACGTGCATTTCTCATTGAATGGTGGTTATATCAGTGTTTACATTATACACATGAGGAAACAGAAGCTCCCTGAGTTAAGTAAATTGCTTAAGGACACACAACTAGCCCACTGGTAGAACAGATAATCAAATCAGTGTCTTATGACTCATTTCATATTTAAGTGTTCATTACTGTGAGAAGAATAGCAGAACTTATAATTTTTGTTTTGTTTGATATCTTATTTTAGAAAGAAGGAAGAAGACAAGAAACAAAGATGATCGATAATGGGATGCACCATTATTTATTGGGGCATTATAAAATTGTAGCATCATCAGTATCCTGTAGGGCTCTGTGAAATATTCACATATTAAATGAGCAAGTGAGTAAGCAATTTAGGAAGAAAAATGAATTTTGTGCAAGGCAATCTTAGAAGAAATTTTATTTTGCTTAGAGTCTTAAGGTTAAAAACTGAATCAGAGTCCTTTACTGGCATGCCATCTCTCATATTACATTCTTTTATAACAATGCTCAGCACACAGTAAGTGTGCAGTAAACAGTTGTTAAATGAGTGTTCCAAATTCTGAAGATCCTTTCAAATTTGGAATATGCTCTTTGGAGCTTTGAATATTCATGTGCCGGCCCTTTGCCTGCCATTGTTAACTGTGTTTGCGGCATGCATTATTTATATCACCTCTTCATAGTCTGTCTTTCAATCAAATACTCTCATTGTTTTGGAATGCTCAGAAAAAAAATAATGTATTGAGCACTACAAGATTGAAAGGACCAATTCTGTAAATAGATGGCCTTTGCCTGAATTCTCCTACTTGTTCCTCCTGAATATTGCTTTTATCATTCCCCAGCATCTTGCATTGCGTCTTATCTTCTTAGATTCCTGTATAGTTAAAAGACCAAATCTGAAATGTGTTGCCTTCCTCTCATTTGCTATGTCAGTTTTATTTATTAATGCTGGATGTTAAGAAAGACAGAGATGTTCCTGAACAAGATCCCCATAATTGTAGAGTTTAGAGTCCTTAATCAAAGTTGCTGTTTTTAAGTTCAGTTCAGCCAATACATATTAGAAGTACACCAAATACATATATATTTTGAGCAGATGCCAAAACCAACCATATAAATCAATACTAAGCTATAACCCAACATCACCACGATAGAATATATTTCTAGGAGACAGAAATAAACTGAGAACATTCAAAAATATTTTAATTAGTATTATGACATCATGAAAAAGTATTAGGTCATTAAATATGAAATGTCCGATTTCAAATCAAAAGTGTAATTTATTATATCTCAAACAAGAAGCAGTACAATTAATTAAAGTATGTACCTAAACTGTCCACACGATTTTGCCATCTTAACAGTAGCTAGCTTATGCGAGCAGCTGAAGAAACCTGGAGAGGTAGTGGTGATAAAATCATGAAAGGCGTTTTCCACAGCTTGTTGAGAATTGAATATTTTTCCTTGCAAGAGGTGGCCCAAAGCCTGGAAGAAATGGTAGTCAGTTACTGTAAGGTCTGGTGAATATGATGGATGACAGAGAGTTTCCAAATCCAGCTTCTGTAGTTTGAGCGGTGTTTTTGCAACATGTGGTCTTGCAAGAGGATTGGCCTGTCCCTATTGACCAGTCTTGGCTGCTTAATCTAAAGCATTCTCATCATTTCGTCCAGTTGGTTGCAGTAGACATCCACTATAATTGATTGACCAGGTTTCACAAAGCTGTAGTGGATAACAGTGCTGGACCACCAAACAGATACCATTAGCTTTTTTTGATGAATATTTGGTTTTGGACTGTGTTTCAGCACTTCATCTTTATCTATTCAATGTGCCAAATGCTTGTGATTGTCAAAAAGAATCCATTTTTCATCACACATAACAATATGGTGTAGAAATGGCTCACCTTTATGTTGTGACAGCAAAGAAAGGCAACTTCAAAATGATTGCTCTTCTGACGCTCGTTTAATTAATACGGAAACCCATCTATCTAGCTTCTTGCTGATTTGTTTCAAATGGTCCAATGTGTTGGAGTAGTAACGTCAAACCTTGTTGCTAATTCACACATAGGCTGAGATGGATTCGCTTCCACTGCAGCTTTCAGCTCATCATTATCCACCTTGGTCTCAGGTCACCCGTGTGGCTCATTTTCAAGATTAAAATCACCAGAACGGAACTTCTCAAACCATTGACATACTACGTGCTCATTAGTCACATCCTTCCAAACACTGTTGATATTTCAAGCTGTCTGCGTTGCATTGGTTCTGTGATGGAACTCATTTAAGAATAACATGAATTTTTGACTTACCCATGGTTTCACAAAAATTGTGCTAAAAAAAAAGCAAAAGATAATCACAAGCCAAAATGTGCATTTGAAAGAATGAGGATGTACCTTCATGACAAAAAAAAAGCGTCAAAGTGAAATGTCAGAGATACCAACTGTCAAACTTAGTACTTAAGGAAATTGGACATTCCACACTTAATAACCTAATAAAAGGGCCAGGCTATTAAAATTTAACATTATAGTGTAGAAACAGTAATTTCTCAGCATTCTCAGCTGCTCTTGTGTAGCTTCATATTTGCCTTAGTAAATTAAATATTCATTTTCCACTAACTAGTGTGTTTAATAATATAATCCTTTTGTTTTTAAATTTTTTTCCTTGAATTATAATTTTTTCTCTAAGTAACTTTGTACTTGGGATTTATAGCTTTGGTAAATCTCAGATCAGTCTACTGAGGATGGTTGGCTATCTGTAACAATTAGAATTTTTGTTTTAAATTTCAAAACTGAGAGGAATTATCTTAGTGCATTCTTAGAATGTTGTTTTGAAGTTTGATTAGTGAAATAAAGTATTTTGAATACCTCATTTTTCTCTAAAATTTTCTTTTCATGATCTTTACATTGTCAGGATCAAAAATAGTTTATAATAAATTTTAGAATTTTTTCTCCATGAAATTTCATTGTGTTAAATGTTGTCATTCTGCTTTTAATTCATGCAATATGAGAAGACTTTCTTTAAAAAATCCTAAATGCAATTAAATATAATTCTTAAAGTTTATTTTGTTTTTATGACTACTATATGGTATACAGGAAGATAATAAGGGTAATTCTATATTTAGACTTTGGATTTATTTTCTCACTAATCACTGACAAGCAGGGCAACAAATTAAGGAAATTTTTAAAGAAAATCAGGCCACAAGTCTCTAAAAAATATGTTTTTACTCTTTGTTCTATTTGTTTGGTGTCAGACATTGTCAAGTACTTTGCCAAGTTCTGGAGAAATGGAAAAGAAATGTGTTATCTGGCATATTTGGAGCTCATACTATTAATATATGCCATGCACTCTAAGTGCTTTACCTATATTATCTCATTTCGTCTTCACAGCAATCCTATGAAGCTGATGCTTATTATTATCCTCATTTTCCAAGTGAGTGAGTTTTATATCAGAGAGGTTAAGAATTTTGCCCAAGGCCACCCTTGGGCAGAAAGGGTCGTAGAAAGTAGTAGAACTGGAATTCAAACCCAGGTTGACTAATTCTGAAGCGCTAGTCCCTAATCACTGTGGGGACACAGTCTGTCCTCAAGGATCACACAGTTCAGAGGGAGAGAAGAGAATAAACTGCAGGGTTCCATGCCAAGTGCTATAGAAGTAGCATGTACAGAGTGCTGTAGGCTCACAGATGGGATCCAGGATCAGGAAAAACTTTTGAATATGGCTTGCTACCGTCAGGCACTGGTCTGGGAAGCAAAATGAGATAATCAACAGGTATTATAAAGCACAGGGTCTCTGTGTAAGGATTCTGGGTTCAAAAAAGATCTGTCAATTCTTGCCAGCCCACTTGTCTCAGGGCACTCTACTACCACTGCCAGGACACTGACTGTACTAGATAAGAGACTGTAAAATTCTATGGGCCGGGACCTTCAAAACTGTCAGTTGGTGATGACCTGCAGCGGGAGCATACAATCTGGGCCTATTTATAGGGAAGAGACAGAGGGAAATACGTAGATACAGGACAAATAGCAAGTAATGGTAAATATGAATGGGGTTCAAGTCCAATAGTTGCTTTTCAAGGCTGTAGGTTTTGAAATTCCTCTCCAAGTTTATTTTAATATTAGGAATTCTCCACTTACATGTGCATTCCATTGAAAGCACTAGTGCTGAGTGACTCCAGCCAAGGTATGAATTAAGTATGATCTTTACAGTTTTAACATGAGCGCCCTTACATAGCTTGTTTGAGCATCAGGGTGAGTATATACTATATATAAATACATAAGCAACTATATAGCTAAAGGAAAGATATATATAAATATCAAGCTCTGTAACATTTTTTCAGTGGTATAATATAGTTTTAAAAATTATGGTAGAATCCTATTAAACATTACTAGGCATTATAAGGATTCAGTCACATACAATTTTAGATTGTACCCCTGAAACATCTGTGACAAGAATAAAATCATTTCATATTAATTGACATGATTGAGGAAGGTTTGATGTGATGTTCATCATATGAACAAACTAATATGAATTTTTCACTGTATTGTCATTCTGGCATTTGAAATACTATTTTTCATCCAACACTGCTACCTATGTTAGGAACATCCAGAATAACAAATTTATTGAGGAGGAATGTAAGTTAGAGCTTTCCATGTATGAGAAGAGTTTTAAGTAGGTTTTTCACTTCTGAATTCTTACCAAATACTGCAACAGAAATACTAGTTTGTTCTAGTAATTTATGGATTTGATATTGGAAGTCTTATTCAGCTTCTCTTTTGTCACCAAAAGGAATTTTATATAATCTAAAATTCTCAAAGGTAGGACTCTAACTTACTCATTTTTGCATACACCATTATGGGCTAAATGTACTAAGCACATAGGAAATGATTATTAATTCAAGCTGAAGGGAGTACTTGAAGTCTCTACATTTTGTGAATGAATTAGGGTCAAGAATTCGATCTAATATAAGCTCATGTAGAGAGAAATAATGAAATTCTTTGTGCATGTGTAAGCCCTCAGTGTGTATAAAAATTCTCACATAAAGGAATTTTCTCGCATGATCCTCTAGAGAATTTTTAAACATAATTTATTATTTGTTGTTTTTTAGACATTATCACACATTTACTTTACTGACTGCTAATTTTTCCCATTAAGAGGCGTATTGCATATTTTCCAAGCATGTGCAATTAATTAAAATCTTTACAAACTTTCCTATAAATTACCGAAATACTGTAAATTATTTCCATTTTGTAATTGAGAAATCTAAGGTAGAAGTTAAAGGGTTGACAGTTACCAGTAATTGTATGGTCAGATCTAAATTGGTGAGATTTTTATATCAATTAGTGTTAAACCCTTATCAATAATAATGAGTATGTATACACTCATTATTTAATAAATAGCATTTGAATTAAAGTAAAAAATCATTTATAAATTGTTATTCATATATTTATTTGATCCAACAGAGAAGAAATAAGTTTATTTTTATAAATGACATGTTATTTATGACCATATAGATTATAGGAATTATAATGCATACCATTTAGGTTATCAATAACATGTATCCTACTTTAATGTTTTCACACTAAACACCAATTTATCAAATATTTGAGGGCCTGCACTTTGGTTTTTATTGACTACAGCAGTGAACAATAATAGGGCATGGCTTCTATTCTCATGGAACTTACTGCCTATTAAGGGATACAGACATTAAACAAATAGTGAATTCACTTTAGGTGTAACTTTGTAGCACTGAAGAGAAATCTGTAGGAAGTTTTATTAAGAAAGTGATGTTTAGAAATGTTTGATTTGGGACCTGATGACTTGTCATCAAGTGTGGTATAATAAAAAATATATTTGGTCTTTGTCCCAGGTTCCTGGCACAGTGCAGGGACCGTTAAAATCCTTGGAATTTCCTGAGTGTCTTTTGTTATTCATAAGGAGCCCCTTTTGCATACCTGTGTTTGTGCTAATGAGGTGACTCTGGGTGGGGTCTCTAGGTAGTTTTAGGAGAGGGGCTGGTCACCAGAAAGACTAAACACTTGATTAGAGGGTAGGAACTTTTAGCCCTATTCACCCACCTCACTGGAAGGGAAAGGTGGCTGGAGATTGAACGGTAAAAACCCTTCAACAACAAGATTCAGAGAACGTCTGCCTTGGTAGACATATTCATATGAAGTCTGTTCGGAACGTATCTAGCCATGCGACCATTCTTGTTGTATTAACAATGGCTGGATACTTTCCAAACAGACCTCATATACTGGGAGGGTGGCCCACCCAGAGAGGGCATTCTATAGCTGTGTGCCCTACTCCCACCCCATACCTTGTCCTGTGCATCTCTTCCATCTAGCTGTTGTGTTCCATCCATCTGAGTTGTGGCCTTTATAATAAACTGTTAATCCTAAGTCAAGCCCTTTCCTGAGTTCTGTGACTAGTTCTAGAGAATTATGGAACCTGAGGGAGGGGTCGTGGGAACCCTTGAATTTGTAGTCTGCTGGGCAACTGGTGACTGAAGTGGGGGCTGTCTTGTGGCACTGAGCCCTTGACTTGTAGTCTGTGTGTGCTAACTCTGTGTAGTTAGTGTCAGAGTTGAATTGTTGGGTACCCATTTGGCATTAGAGATTGGATGTGGAAGAGGCGCATCACACGTTTGATGTTAGAAAGCACCATATCAGGCAAGAAGAGAAATAGCATGAAGACACTGAGGTGGAGAGAGGCTTGCCTTAATGTCACAACCTAAAAGCAAATATGTTATATAAGCAGGTGATTTGAAAATTATTTTTAAAAGTTGTAATTACAACACAGAATTTGAGTGATCAAAATGAGGGGAAGAATGTTTGTAGGGAGACCTGTTAGGCACCTTGTACGATATTCCAGGCAAGCGAAAGCATAGGCTTAGGAGACAAGGGTAGGGAAAGTGGAGATGGCAACATGAAAGGTGACATAGGAGGTACTCACATGTTTTATGAAGCTTATAAAATATGCTTGATATTGGAAAAAAACATTGTACAAGCAAATCCAAAGCTTTATGGCAAGATTTGAGATTCAGGGTGATGTAGGAGAAATCCTAGCATGTGTCCAGGTTTGTATGACCTTGGTTAAGTAATTTAGTTATCTGAATCAGTTTCGTAATTTCGAAAATGGGAACAATAAATCTTTTTTGACCTAATTCATAGGGTTTGAAGATAATGTACATCAGAGCACTTGGTAAATTTGTTGTAGGAGAATGCCACTTTTTTCTTTTCATCAAAACCAAAATAGTTGAGTAACATTACTTTTTGGATAGTTTCACCTGCCCTACTTATAAATGAGTCTTTCTACTATTTTAGGAAAAGTCATTCCTGTTTTAGGTGAAATAATTACCTCAGAGGTTCTGGAACTATATTTTAGGAACAGACAGTTCACAAAAGTGACTCTGATCTCTGTGTGTGGGTGAACTATTTTTTTCACCCTCAGAGCCTGGGTGTGCACTCACGTGTGTGCGTGAGAGAGAGAGAGAGAGACAGACAGACAGAGATGGTGAGGGGTCCTTGTTTTGAGCAGACTGGGAGGATGGAGAGAGATGAGAGAGCTATTAGTGAGGGGGCAGTGGTTGCAGCTTCCAACCTGGGAATATGTGAAAAGAAAGAAGCATGTTGACAGCAAGGATCCATAATCGATCAGGTACCTTTTAGGGGATCCATAGGTTGAAGACTGCTTTTGTAACTGTAGTAGGTTCATTGCCCAACGCGTGACAAATCAGTATAGCAAGACAGGTAGGGTTGCAGCAAAGAAAGAGTTTAATAATTGTAGAGCAGCCAAGTGAGATGGAGTAAACTTCAAATCCACCTTCTAGAGAGTTTGGGGATAGAGGTTTTAAGGGATTTGGATGGGTGCTGGCACAGATATGGGGTTAAGGTGTGGAGATTGCTGATTGGTCGAAGGGCGAGGGGGGATGTCATGAGCCAGGGAGATGAAGAAACAGCATTCTCATACTGAGTTGGTTTCTTGGTAGGGGTCCAAACTGGTTGGTGTCAGTCTTTCCACTGGAATTCAGGATCTGAGAAACATCTCAAATGTAAAGTCTTAGGCTCCTAAAGTTAAAGATGTTATCTATAGCAACAATGAAGAGCTTAGTTGTCTGTGTCCCTGCCTACATGACTCTCAGCTAGTCAGCAGCTACAGGGAAGTGGCTCACAGTGCAGGCTGATTTTTTTTTTTTCCAAGGATATTTTTTTTATTTCAGCATATTATGGGGGTACAAATGTTTAGGTTATGTGTGTTGCCGTTCCCCCCCAGAGTCAGAGCTTCAAGTGTGTCCATCCCCCAGACGGTGCGCATCACACCCATCATGTAGGTATATACCCATCCCCTCCTCCCCCCTCCCATCTTCTCAACATCCAATAAATGTTATTCCTATATGTCCACTTAGGTGTTGATCAGTGAAACCAATTTGCTGGTGAGTACATGTGGTGCTTGTTTATCCATTCTTGGGATACTTCACTTAGTAGAATGGGTTCCAGCTCTATCCAGGAAAATACAAG
>CAUYRT010025748.1:0-30059 GCA_963574885.1 Lepilemur ruficaudatus | reverse complement strand
CTCCTGCCTCAGCCTCCCGAGTAGCTGGGACTACAGGCATGCGCCACCATGCCCGGCTAATATTTTCTATATAGTTTTAGTTGGCCAATTAATTTCTTTCTATTTTTAGTAGAAACGGGGTCTCGCTCTTGCTCAGGCTGGTTTCGAACTCCTGACCTTGAGCAATCCACCCGCCTCTGCCTCCCAGAGTGCTAGGATTATAGGCGTGAGCCACCGCCACTGGCCGATCAATGCTATTTTTTATTGAGATGATGGTGGCCATGGTGGTGGGGGTGGCAGTGGCTGTCTCCCCCCAAGAGCCCTGACCTCCAGGGAAGCAAGCTCAGACCCTCTCTCTCTCCACCCTGCCAATAGCTCCTACTCCAGAGCTCTACTTGGAGTGGAGATCAATGATGTGCATCAAACTGAATCTTCTCTGGCCCATTGAAAGACTCATGATGTCCCCGTGAGTCCCCTAAGGTCCCATCACTGTGGAGCATGAATGTTTCTGTGTCAAGGAAATGGACACCCAAGAGCTGGTGAGGGCATCAGCACCTGGAGAAGATGCCCCCATCGCAGAGGAGCCCAAAAGGCTCTCCTGAGACCCCAACACAGGGAAGCGGAGCAGGGGACATCCTGGAAGACTTGGAGGAAATGGGGAGAGATAGGCTGAGAAAAAGGGACAGTAGTTTCATTGGGAGTTTCACTGTGCCAAGCCCTTTCTGTATATTTCATCCTTCACTCTTCATGGCAAGCCTGCGAGTCTGTCATGGTATCCCCTCTTCCAGAAGAGGAAACAGGCCCGGTGCAGTGGCTCATGCCTATAATCCTAGCACTCTGGGGGGCCAAGGAAGGAGGATCACTTGAGGTCAGGATTTCAAGACCAGCCTGAGCAAGAGTGAGACCTGTCTCTACCAAAAATAGAAAAATTAGCCAGGCATGGTGGCATGCACCTGTAGTCCCAGCTACTGGGGAGGCTGAGGTAGGAGGATTGCTTGAGCCCAGGAGTTTGAGGTTGCTGTGAGCTAGGCTGATGCCATGGTACTCTAGCCTAGGCAACAGAGCATGACTCTTTCTCAAAAAAAAAAAAAAAAAAAAGAGGAAACAAAAGCCCAGAATGGCAAAGCGACATGTCCAAGGTGACATAGCAATGAGGGAAGCAGGATTCTTACTTGGGTCTGCCGGGCTCTGAGGGTGGGCCGGCTGAGGGTCAGCGGAGGCCGAGGATGTGGGAGAATTCCAACCAGGCCAGCTGCCCACTCAGCCAGGGAGGCTGTGGGCGGGGCGGAAACAGCCACCAGAAGCCAGGGGCACGCGGCAAACAAGGGTGCCAGGAAATGAACTGGACTGGGGGCCCTTCCTCCCGGCCCGCCCTGAGCCCCTGGCCGGCGGCCGCCTCCCATTCCTGCTGCTCCCTCCAAGCGAACACAGAAAGCTGGCCCAGGCGATGGCCCTGCATGGGGGAGGGGCCAGGAGGATCTGAAAGCCCAGGAGGAGCTCTGCCTCCTTCCCTGGAGGAGAGAGGGCAGGGTCCCGGGGTCTTGTCCTGTGTCACTCGCCTCAGGCCCGGCACTGAGGGTGCACTCAGGAGGGAGCGTGTGCTAAATGGAAGCACTGCCAGCGTGGTCTCACAACTGCCTGCAGGAGGAGAACAGACCTGGGTCCTGACATGGCCTCTGCCCCCACCTTGTGACCCTGGATGAGTTGCAGAGGCCTTCCCATCCATCAAGTCAAGTCGTTACCCTGGAATGCACACCACCGCTTGGGTTCCTTCCAGCTCTGACAGTGCAGTTCTGTTCATTCTTTCACTCGTTCGCTAACTTGTTATTTCAGCCAAATATGTGGTGGAGCTCAGTAAATATATTTTAGTACAAATGAAGTGGTAGGCAGAGTTACAGAGATAAGCAAAGAACAGTGATTTGTTAAGAGCAGGCATTCTTGAGTCAGATGGCCTGGGTTCAAATTCTTCCTCCATCACTTGCTAATTGCATAACCGTGGGCAAGTTACCCAACCATGTTGAGCCTCAATTTCTGTGAAATGGGGATAATGGGAGCATATGCCTCATAGGGTCACTATAAGAATTAAGTGAGATAATAGAAATAAAGTGCTTAGAAAATGTCTGGGCTGGGCACAGTGGCTCACACCTATAATCCTAGCGATTTAGGAAGACACAGTGGGAGGATCACTTGAGGCCAGGAGTTCAAGACCAGCCTGGGCAACACAGCAAGACCACATCGCTACCAAAAAAAATTTTTTTTTTTTAAATTAGCAGGGCATGATGGTGCATGCCTGTAGTTCCTGCTATTCAGGAGGCTGAGGCAGGAGCATCATTTGAGCCCAGGATTTTGAGGTTGCAGTGAGCAGTGATTGGGCCACTGCATTCTAGCCCTGGTGACAGAGTGAGACCCTGTATCAAACAAAAAACAAAAGAAGAAGAAGGAGGAGGAGGAGGAGGATGTCTGGTTTAATGTCAAATACTCCTTGGAGCATTAGCTATTATGATTCCTTGGAGGATGCATGGATTTCAGTGGACAGAGGGGGGTGTGTGTATACATGTGTGTGTCATGGAGTGGCAGGAGGCATCAGAATAGCACATACTGTAGCAGGAAAACCCAGTGCAAGTCTAAGGAACAGCAAGAGGCCAGTCCAGATAAATTAGGAAAAGACAAGTTGGGGGCCAATGGGAAGAGGCCTTGTGCCAGGCTAAGAGACTTGGACCTCATCAATATTCCCAGTCAGTGTTTCCTAGAGCACCAGAGTCCTGTGAGACACTACTGGACACTTTGTCAGCACACAACGGGGCGAGGGGCAGGGGAGGACCTGATATCCACACCACGCAAAAGAATGAAGCTGGACCCCTACCTCAGGCCTTGTACAAAAATCAACTCAAAATGGATCAAAGACCTAAATATAAGTGCTCGGCTTATAAGACTCTTAGAAGAAAACATAGGACTAAATCTTTGTGATCTTGGATTTGGCAATAGATTCTTAACTATAACACCAAAAGTATAAGCAGTAAAAGAAAACAATAAACTGAACTTCATCAAAATTTAAAACTATTGTGCTTTAAAGGATAACATCAAGAAAGTCAAAATACAACCCACAAAATGGAGTGAAATATTTGTAAGACAAATATCTGATAAGGGATTTGTATCTAGAATATATTAAAGAACTATTACTACTCAATACTAAAAAGACAAATAACCCAGTTTTAAAATGGGCAAAGGATCTTTAGAATAAACATCTCTCCAGAGAAGATGTAGAAGCAGCTAAGAAGCACAGAAAAAGATGCTCAACGTCATTAGCCACCAGGGAAATGCAAAACAAAACTACAATGAGATGTCACCTCACATTCGTGAGGATGGCTGGAACCAAAAAGTCAGATGACAAGTGTCAGTGAATATGTGGAGGAACTGGAGTCCCCATACACTGCTGGTGGGAACGTAAAATGGTGCAATCTCTTCAAAAGATAGTCTGGGGCCGGGCGCGGTGGCTCACACCTGTAATGCTAGCACTTTGGGAGACTGAGGCGGGGGGATCCCTTGAGGTCAGGAGTTTGAGACCAGCCTGAGCAAGAGTGAGACCCCATCTCTACAAAAAAAATAGAAATATTAGGTGGGCATGGTGATGAACACCTGTAGTCCCAGTTATGTGGGAGGTTGAGGCCAGAGGATCACTTGAGCCCAGAAGTTTGAGGTTACAGTGAGCTATGATCATGCCACGGCACTCTAGCCCAGGCCACAGAGCTGGACCCTGTCTCAAAAAAAAAAAAAAAAAAGTCTGGAATTTCCTCAAATGGTTAAACAGAGTTACCATTTGACCCAGCAATTCCGCTCGTAGGTATATACCCCCCAAAATAGAAACATACATCCACACAAAAGCTTGTATAGGAATGTTCATAGGAGCATTATTCATAATTGCCCCAAAGTGGAAACAGCCCAAGTGTCCATCCACTGGTGAATGGATAAACAACATGTGATATAGCCACACAATGGAATATTATTTGCCTCCAAGGAATGAAGTCCTGACACATACTACAATATGAATGGACCATGGAAACGTTATGCTGAGTGAAAGAAGCCAGACACAAAGGCCACATGCAGTGCGGTTCCACGTATACGGAACCCCCAGTGCAGGCAAACACGGGGACACAGGACAGATCAGTAGTTGCCTGGATTTGAGAGCAGGACAATGAATGGGCGAGTTGGGGACAATAGTTAAAGTGCACAGGGTTTCTTTTCAGGGTGATGAGAATGTTCTAAGATTGATTGTAGTGATGGTTGCACATACCTGTGAATATTCTAAAAGCCATTGAATTGTACCCTCCAAATGAGTAAGTTATGTGACATGGGAATGATATCTCCATAAAGCTGGAAAAAAAGAAAATACAAAAGGGGGGTGTGACTCTACCATCAAATTAGTTTGCGAAGTGCTGGGTTAAGGAGGGGATAGTTTGCTTCAGGACTTCTCTGCGTCTTCCAAGGTGCACTGGCCAACTCCTGGAGTGGGTTAGAGCACGCAGCATGTCCCAAAATTTGACTACGGTTTAACCATAGAGTCATCTTCAGAGGAACCTCTCTCAGTCTCTCACAAAACACTTTTCAAAGAACACAACTGAGAAGTTTGGCAGCAAGCAATGGGGAGCCATGGAAGGTTTAAGCAGAAAAGCCTGGCCAGGGCTGCACTTGGAGGGAAGACAGGCTGCGGGGGAGCATGGAAGAGGGGAGGACAGCCTAATGGCTTGGTGCCAGTGAAGTGTTTAAAAGGGACCTGCATAGGCATTTCTCCAAAGAAGATATACAAATGGCCAGTGAGCATATAAAAAGATGCTCAACTCATTAGTCATCAGGGAAATGCAAATCAAACCACAATGAGATAGCACTTCACACCTACTAGGCAAGAAGCAGCTGGTGGCAGGGGTCTGCACACAGCCTTTGGAGGGGGCTACCCTGCCCCCTTAAGCATCCACAAGGACGTTGCTCTCTTCCCAGCTCCAGGAAGGAGAGCATCTCCTCTCCCTGGGCTCCCTGACCTGAGCCCTAGGAATTCCCAGACCCTCCCTGACCTGAACTGGAGCCCCTGACCGCCCCATTGCTTCCGGAGAGGATGCCGGCTGTGTTTATGTCCCTCTTCCTGGAAGTGGGTTGGGCACCAGGCTGGCACGTCTGGTGGGGGTGGGAGGGTGGCACCTGATCTGGGGGCTCATGAGAAGCCTTGGGACAGGGGCAGCAGTGGGTGAGGGCAGGGTGGCCTGCCCAGAGCCAGGTGGGCTGGAGCACAACGTCTTGTCCAGTCCCAAGGTCCCTTCGTCCTGAACAGCTCTCTTCCCCCCAGGCCATGAGAGGCACACTCAGAGCTCAGGGATGAGGGAATCTGGGGAAGGAAAATTGGCCTTTAAGTCTTAAAACCCTTAGTCCTAACAGTTAATGTTTGTTGAGTACTTCCCATGTACTCTATCCTGTGCTGAGTGCTGTGCGTGCATATCTCATCTGATACTTCACAAAATCCCATGGGCTAGGTCCTATTATTATCCCCATGCGACAGATAAGGAAACCGAGCCTTACACCAGGAAGTGGGCCAAGGGATTCTCGTGAAACTAGGTTAGAAATTGAGTTCTAGACAAGGCAGCGAGATTGGAGAAGCACACACAGCTGGCTCCTTCCCGCTTGCCGCTCACCGCCCAGCCCAGCGCAGCCCTGCACCCGCAGCTTCTCTCAGGCCCTAGGGGTGGGGCAGGGAGCACCCCAAGACTACTGCAGCCACCCCCTGCAGCAGAAGGCTGGCGGTTGCCCCAAATTCCCAGCTGCCTAGTGTAGTTAGTGTCCGGAGACTTCTTTGTAAAGACAACCTTATTGTTTTGGTCTGAGGCCACAGGAGAGGGGGACAAGTCAGGAAAGGTTGAGGGCTGTGCCTCTCCAAGCTTCTACTGGGGTGGGGAAGGGGACCCCAAGGAGCATAGGGGCACACCCCCCAGGCTGAGCCCTTGCACAGGGTGACAGCAGGCAGACAGCTCTCCAGGAGAGGGCATAGCCGAGCAGGGTGAGGAGCAAGGTGTTAACCACTCAAAGGGCAGCGGGATCTGTTTCCATCCCAGAACCAAATATGGGGGTCCTGGAAGGGCAGAGGCTAGATTTCAGGAAAAAACCCCAAGAGCAAGGGATTCTGCTCCTGAGAGAGAAGGCCTGGGGTCTCCGGGCTGGAGGAGATGCTGGCCGACCTGAAGGCGGGGGCATGGCTGAAAGGGTGCTGCCCTTGTGGATGAAGATGGTGCCAAACCTGGTTGAGGACCTGGCAGTCTGGTCCCCCAGATCCCTGATGTTGTCTTAGCTTGGAGGCAGAGGGATGGTCACCGTGGCCTCCTCCCGCAAGTCTTCCGGGCTGCAGGCAAGAGTTGGCTGTGTGGGGCGGGCATCATTCACTCCCCAAATATTTACGGACAGTGTTCCTAGTGCTGGGCCCACAGCCAGGGCCCTTGGGTCAGGCCCTGCGCCATGTCCATTATTCTTGTCTCGCTCAGGCAAGCAGGCCCTGGACGCAGGGAGGGCAGCCGGAGGAGGCAGGAGTCTGGCTCGCCCTGCCTTGGGTGGGAGTGCAGGGGAACGGTAGCCACTGCCTGCCGGCCACCCCCTCTCCCAGCCCACCCGCCTGGCAGGAACCTGGCTGCATCCCAAGCATTTATGGCTGCTCTCCAGGAGAGGCTGGGAAGCTGGAGGCAGGGAGGGGGCCTCCTAGGCTCTGGGATGGGGTTGGGGAGCAGTCTGTCTTGTCTCCCGAGCTCGGATTATCCACCCCCCAGGAACAGGGGCTCCCCCAGGGCCAGGCTGGGTCAGACAAGCTGCTGCCTGCCTTACATCCTGGGTGGGAGGCAGTCCCTGCATGCAGAGCCGACAGGAAAAAATAATCAAGGAGCTTGACAGGGGTGGGGGCACTGCCCTGGGCCCATCGGCCACATCACACGTCCAGAACTACCAAGGGTGTGGAGAGGCTGCAGTGGGCCCCCAGACAGTCAGCCCTCTGCTGCCCCCTGCTCTGGGCCAGGACAACCTGGGCATGTGCCCAGGGCCCCTGCCCAGGTCCCTTCTGGAACCTTCTCCCTGCCCGACCCATGCTGCTCTCCTGTGGCACCTCTACCCTACCCCTGCCAGCCCTATCTCTCTGTCCCTTCCCCCTCAGCTCTCACATCTGCACAGACAGGCTGGGACAGGCATCCAGGGGCCACCCACCCTACAGGGGTTTGGCAGGAGGAGGGGCGCTAGGCCAGGAGAAGGGGTCACTGATTCTCCCGCAGACCCTCGGCCTTCCCTGTCCCTTTCGGGCCCTCACCCGGCCCTGGGTGGTTTGGGGTGGAAACATGGGAACAAACAGCATCTCTCCCCCTTGGTGTGGTTTAAGGAGCTAAACCTGACTTCTGCCAAGCCTTTCCTGACCAGGTAAACACCTGCTCCTCTTTCCCCAGACTGCCGCCGAGGAAGCTGCCGTCTTCTGGGGCGGCCATCAGCCTGAGAGGCTGACCCTGCTCAGTCTCCACCTCTCCTCTGCAGATGGGCATCCCTGGCTGGGACTGGACACAGGCAAGGGTGGGAGCTGGGGGATAGACAGGGGCCCCAATTCCTGCCCAGCCAGGATGGGTAACAGGCTGGTCCTTCTACACATTTTGTGGGCCCTGAGCCAGGGCAGCAAGGGCAGGTCCACCCTAGGCTCAGGGCTTTGGTGGGAAGCGTGGCATCACAGGAGATCTGAGCCCCTCCCCAGCTGCACCTCTGCTTTTCTTCCCCCAACTTCTGGAAGAGCCTCCTGTCTCTCCCTCAGCGGAAGGGGAGTCTTACAGGTGGAGGTGGCCGCCTCTGGCTGCTCAAGTGCTGGTGAGCACCCACCCTGCACAAAGTCCATGTGCGGCACCCTGGGGAGACCCCGAGGAGCCCACCTGCCCCTGCTGCTCAGGACTTGGTATGGTCAGTGTGCTGGGGGTTGGGGGAGGGGATGAGGATGGTGACAGCTTCTCTGAGGAGGGCATCTGCGAAGGCTTGTTGGAGGAGGTGGTGTCTGGAGATGGCCTGATGAGGATACTCCCCTCTCTCGGGGGCTGTGTCCACCCCTGCCACCCCTTCACCCCCACACCAACCTGGAGCCTCCTTAACCGCCAGGAGCAAAGCAGTCCCTGGCAGCCCTGCCACCTCACCAGGGCACCAGCCTCTTTCTCCCCTGCCCTGACCTGCCAGACACAAACCCTGAACCCTGGTATGTGAGCTGGGGCCATGCTGGTGACAGCTCGGAGTCTGGGGGAGGCAGCAAGCTCAAAGGCTTCGGAATCTTTGCAGTCTCCAAACTGCGAGGCAAGTGAGATATTGCAGATAAACCTCTTTCCCCCCGGACTCACCTCCCTGGCCATCGGTAGCAGCTGCCCCCAACCTGCCCCCTGACTTGTTACAGCAGCAGGTCACTTGTTCCTAGCTGCTCAGGGCCAGCCCAGCCTCTCCTTGAGGACTGGGACCTGCATTTAATCCCTTGCTTCTGTGGAGGTCAGAGTCCTTCCATCCAAGGACAGGTGCGGGTGGGGAACAGGGGGAGGCTCTCCTTCAAAGCTCCAGATGTCAGGGGCTGAAAATCCACGGCCTCATCCAGCCATCGTGGCCATTGGCCACCGACATCCTCCACGAGTCTGTGCTGACACCTGGTCAGAGGAGCTGAACCTCTGCAGTGCAGAGCCAGGCAGGGGCTTGGGGAGAGTTCGCTGGACTGGGTGGTCCTGGACTGCATCTGATCTCCCCTGCTGCTTTTACATGAAACCCAGGGGTCAGTCGCCAGGACACCTTGAGTCCCACACACTTCCGGGCTCCCCCCCCCACATTAAAAAAAAATCACACTGGAGCCGTGCCCCCTTCTCCTTCCCAGCTGCTTTTGCTGCATTCTCTGCTGCTTCTGCCTCTCACCTGAGGGCTGTGAGCAGCCCAGGTGTGGAACGCAGCCCCCCTTCCCTTTAATTCCTCCCTGAATGCTCTCCGCCAAGGCAGTGGGTGGGGAGGGGCAGCCTTCTTTCCCACCCCTCACTGAATATCCGCCTCTCACTGGCCGTGTTGACATCTCACTCTGCTTGTCCCACCTTGTCATCTTATTGGTTTTCAGTCTCTCTCTCCATATCTCACCTCAGGAACTCTCTCCTGAGCGGTCTCCTGAAACCCAGAGTTCTCCCAGGCTAGTATTTTATTTATTTACTTTTGGAGACAAGGTCTCGCTCTGTTGCCCAGGCTAGACTGCCGTGTCGTCACCGTCACCGTAGCTCACTGTAACCTCAAACTCCTGGGCTCAAGCGCTCCTCTCGCCTCAGCCTCCCAAAGTGCTCGGATTACAGGCGTGAGCCACCGCGCCTGGCACCACCGCCGCCCCGCCCCCAGGCTATGAGGTAGATCCATCTCTTTCTCTGTTTCATGTCCTGAGAGAGCCCAGCAAGGTATTTTCCCAGACAAAGGTTTCTCTCTCAGAGGAATTTTGCTGCCAGCTTTTGCAATTGTGTGTGTGTGTGTGTGTGTGTCCTTCTCACCCACACAATTAGGGAAAGTGAACCTCAAAGGAGAAAGTGACTTACAGGACCTTACAGAGGGAGGAACAAAGCAGGACTAAGAACCTAGGACTCTTAACTTCCTAAGAGCTGAGTGATTCTGGGCAAGTTAATGCGTCTCTCTGGGTCACCATTTTATTTTATTTATTTATTTTGAGACAGAGTCTTACTCTGTTGCCCAGGCTAGAGTGCCGTGGCATCAGCCTAGCTCACAGCAACCTCAAACTCCTGGGCTCAAGCGATCCTTCTGCCTCAGCCTCCCAAGTAGCTGGGACTTCAGGCATGTGCCACCATGCCTGGCTAATTTTTTCTATTTTTAGTCGTTTGGCTAATTTCTTTCTATTCATATTAGAGACAGGGTCTCGCTCTTGCTCAGGCTGGTCTCAAACTCCTGAGCTCAAGCAATCCTCCCAACTCGGCCTCCCAGAGTGCTAGGATTACAGGCGTGAGCCACTGCGCCTGGCCCCGTTTTATTTTATTTTAATAGAAGTGTTTTATTGAGGTGTGACACACAGTCAGAAAAGTAGGTGGGTGTTCACAAAATGAACACACCTGCAACCAGAACCTAGGTTGAGAAATAGAATATTTCCAGCATCTCCCAAGCCCCCTTGCACCTCCTCCCAACCTCTACCTTCCTAGAAGTTAACGTTCATCCTGACTTCTGCCACCATAGACTGGTTTTGCTCCATTTTGAACTTTCTATCAACAGAATCATAGAGTATTTATTCTTTTGTGCCTGGCGTTTTTGCTCAACATTGAGCCTCCTAGATGCATCCGTGCTGATTCCTGTAGTTTTAGTTTGTTCTTTGCATTGCTGTAGAGTACACCATCTCGTGAATGCACCGCTATTTATTTATCTATTCTACTGCTATGGACATCTGGGGGCTTTTTTGTTTGTTTGTCTTTTGGTTTGGGACTGTTGACAACAACGCTGTGGTGAACATTCCTGTTCATGCCTTTTAGGGCCCAGTGAATACTTTTCTGTTAGAAAATAAAAACATTATTTGGGCCCAGATGTGGAATTGTGGGGTCATAGGGGCTGCATATGTTCAACTGTAGTGGCTGCTGGCATGAGGGTTTCCAGGGTGGTTGTGCCGCCTTTCACTCCCACTGGCTGGGCACAGAGTGCTCTTCGCTCCATGTGCCTGCCAGTATTTAGAAATCAGTCTTTTCCATTTTGGCTCATCGTGGCTGTTGCATTTCCCTGGTGACTTATGATATCGAACATCTTTCCATATGATTACGGGACGTTTGGAAAACCTTATTGTGACGGGCTGTTCAAGTTGCCTGCCTGTTTTCTAGTGAGTTATCTGTCTCCTTCCTATTGATCTGTAGGAGTTCTTATACCTTTGCAGTGCAAATATCTTCCCCAATTCTGTAGCTGGGCTTTTCACTTTCTTAATGGTGACTTTTTGTAAACAGAATTCTCATTTAACGGAGAGTAATTTATCAAGTTTTTCCCTTTACGGTTGGTACTATATATATATATATTTTTTTTTTTTTGAGACAGGGTCTTGCTCTGTCACCCAGGCTAGAGTGCATTGGCATCATCATAGCTCACTACAACCTCAAACTCCTGGGCTCTAGGGATCCTCCTGCTTCAGCCTCCCAAGTAGCTGGGACTACAGGTGTGCACCACCACACCTGGCTAATTTTTGTATTTTTAGTAGAGATGGAGTCTTGCTCTTGTTCACACCTGGCTAATTTTTCTATTTTTAGTAGAGATGGAGTCTTGCTCTTGCTCAGGCTGGTCTTGAACTCCTGGCCTCAAGCGATCCTCCCACCTCAGCCTCCCAGAGTTCTAGGATTACAGGCATAAGCCACAACACCCAGCCTATGATTAGAATTTTTGTGTCCTGTTTAAGAAATCTTTGTCTACCCAAAGTCATGATGAAGATATTCTACATTTTCTTCTAGTTGTTTTACTTTTTATATTTAAGTCTATATTCCATTTAGAATTTTATTTTTGTGTATGGTGTGAAGTAGGAATCTGGACAACTTTCTTCCATATGAATTTCCAATTGAACTGTTTATTGAAAAGACCGTCCTTTTCCCAGATAGCGTAGCAGCATCACCTTTGTCAGAAATGGAATGACCACATTGTGTGGACCCACTGCAGGGCTCTCCATTCTGTTGCACAGGTCTGTCCGGGCTCTACTGTCTTATTGTCTAGTACTGGGAGTCTTCCAGCCTTGCTCTTACTGAAGAGTGTCTTGGCTATTCTTGGTCTTTTCCATTTCCATATACATTTTAGAATCAACTTAGCAATTTCTATGCACACACACCAATTCCTGCTAGGATTTTGATTGGAATTGCATTGAATCTATAGGTTGACTTGGGGAGGACTGGCATCTTTACAATATTGAGCCTCCAATCTATTAACATTAATTTAGATATTTTAAAGTATCTCTCAATAATGTTTTGTGGTTTTCCGTGCAGTGAGTGAGCTTTTTTAGTTTGATTTATTTTTAGGTATTTGATGTTTTTATAGTGTATAAATGATGTTGTCCTTTTAATTCCTTTTCCTAATGTGCATTGGTAGTATATCAAAAAATATTTGATTCCTTATACTGCTTTTGTACCCAGTGACCTTGCTAAATTCACGTATTTATTCTAATAGTTTGTATATATATTTTGGGGGATTTCCTCTGTGTACCATTATGTCACCTAAATATTGGCAGTTTTATTTCTCCCTTTACAATTCTTATAATGTCTTTGTGCCTGATTGCCCTGAGACCTCCAGTGTAGTGCTGGGCAGAGAGAGCGGTGATGGTGGGATCCTTGCTGGGCTCCTGATCTTAGCAGGAAAACTTTTATTATTTCAGCACTAAGCCTGGTGTTGGGCGTGTACATGTGCGCGTGCACACGGTGGGGGGCGGTGTTTGTTGGGTTTAGATACTCTTCACAGGACTACTTTTATGGATATAACCTTAGAGAAGGGTTGAGGGCCTGGGGTGGGAGAACCCTTGGGCATGGCCTGCTTCTTGCTCAATTAAAAAAAAAAAGAGTTATCTACAGAGGGCACATACCTGGACAGGACTCCCCTCCACGTGCTCCTTCAACACCTGGTTTAAACTTCAGTCTGGTGTAGGGTTGCTGGGTGTTCCCCTTTGGCTCTGGAACATGAGACCATTTGTCCGTCCCAGGAAGGCTGAGCTCAGAGCAGGGTAGTGACTAGCTCAGGCCACACAGCAGCTGAGTGGCAGAGCCAGAATTAGAACTCGAGTTTCATGGATCCCAGCCCCCTTCAGCCACCGAACTGTGGTCAGGAGTTGGGAGGCGGCCAGAGGGCAGAGGAATGGGCGTGTGAGTGATTTAGGAATGGGACGACTCTGTCCGGGTACTGGACCCCAAGCCCACAGATGCCTCGTGAAGAAGGTGGACAGGTGCCCCCCAGCAGAAAAGGAAGAGGGATCTGGGGGGTGGGGAGGCACGTGGAGGAAGTGGCCCTCAAATCTAGTCCTGTGCTGTTTGGAAGGTGGCTTTGGTGAGATCCTGACCATTGGCCTGGGAGGGCCTTAGCGACCAAGGACTAGGAGTGGGAGGAGCCAATGGCCAGAGAGGGCAAGTCCTGGACCCAAGACGCCCAGGAAGGTGGTGCAGAGCCGGGGCCAGACAGAACCCCAAGTTCTCAGCTGTCTAGAGGGACAAAGAGAAAGGCCCTGCATAGAGCCCCAGCCTGGTCTCTCCACTTGTCACAACAAACTCTGGGGACAACAAAGAGGAGAGGGCTGAGAGAGGGAAGGGAGAATGGAACACAAAAGGGAAGACAGCTCCCGAGGGTCCAATGTGTGAGAGCCTGGAGGCACACAGAGGGGAGCTGGGTGGGAAGTAGGGGGAGAAGCCGAGAGAACCCAGGCACAGGACGTCAGGCAGGCAGCATTCCTCCTCTGGCCAGCCCCTCCCCCACGCTGCCCACTGGGAATGTGCGGAATGTGATGAGCCCATCAGACCAGACCGGGACTCCCACTCCACCTGGCACCGCGCACACACTGCTGGGGTGCTATGCCACCCCCACGTATGGGGGGGGGACTTTCTTGGTGGGGGGAAGATTTCAATGGACGTAACCCTTGTAGGGGAACTGTGTGGAAGGTCTGAGGGAGGGGGTGCCCTCATGTGGGGCCAGATGCCAGGGCTGTGAGCACAGCCAGATGCTTTCCAGCTGAGCTGCGCTGTGAGTCAGAAAGCACGGGGCTTGGGGGACGGGAGGGGTTGCCAGTCGCCAGAGAAGCTAGGCAGGAAGACAGGGGAGAACGGAAGCAATGCAGAGTGGTGGCTGTCACTCTTCTGGAGGACTGGGCACCATGACTGCTGGCCAAGAAAGTCATCTGGGGTCCTGTCCAAAGAGTGACCCCCAGTGGGTGTGACCCCACGCCTGCTGCATTTAGTCTTCATGGAACAAACTGGGGCTCCTGTAGTCATCCCTGGGGTGGGCCCGGGGGTCCTCCAATTCAATTCAGGACAGTTACTGGGCAAGTGGCATGCTCAGGTGTGTCCTTTGGCATCCACCCTGCCCCTCCACCCCTTGCTGTAGATTCCTGTGGCCGTCTTTGCCAGCGCATGGGAGGCCAGTGGTCTAGCGGTGACTGCTGGCGTGGGAGTCAGGAGGACGGGAGGGGCAGGAGCGTGGCTAGAGGAAGGCAGAAGGGTCCAGTGACCCCCAGGCCCTTGGGACCCAGGCTTGCTCCAGGGACCCCTTTTCTGCTCTCAGGAGGATGGACACTGCAGAGAATAGCTGCCAGAACAGAGCAGAGGGACGGGAGGAAGAGGGCTGGGGGGAGGATTCGCGGTTTGAGGTTGGGCCTGACTGGAGGAAGAAGAGAGAGAGAGAGAAAACCTCAGCCGCAGGGACCACTGTGCGGCTGCACCTGAGACCCGCTGCGGGCGGGCGACTGAGACCAGGGCGGGAGGCGATCCAAACATCTCTCAGGGCCCACTGCCCGTTGGCTCCTGCTGCAGAACGGAGGAAAAGGGGCGCCATCCCACGCGGCTGCAGTGGGGCCCGATCCAGGCAGCAGGCCCTGCCGTCATCGACCCCGTCTGGCATTGCTGCAGGGCTGCCGGGTTTAGAGGGGCTGTGCTGGGTGCCGGAACAGCCTCCTCCTCTTGGCCCTTTTTGGCTCCTCCGCACACCTAGCACAACGCCTGCTGGCACACAGGAGTCAAAAGCGCTTGGGGAGTAAAAACCATGAATGAATGACGAGTGAATAAATAAATGACGGGTGAATAAGCAAATCCATCAGCCAACCGGTTACCCGAGTTCCCGGCAGCCAGGCGTTTAGAAATGGGCAGGCCTGCCACCTGGTGGCCACTTCTCTAACTGCAGCTTCCACACCGCAGAGCCTAGGGCCGTAACCGCGAAAGCTGATCCGGGTCACCTGTTCCTCCTCCTGCCACCTGATTTTCCAGCACACTCAGGCAACTGTTACTTTTCAAAATCTCCAAGGAAAGAGATTCCTCCCTCACCTTTGCGCCTCTGAAAATCCTACCTGTGGTCTGACCTTGTTTTTGTCCTATTCCCTCTGTCCCCGGGGCAGAGGGTGTGCGAGGGCTCCTCTCCCCGACCCAGACAGGGCGGGCAGCCTGAGGGGTCAGGCCCTGCCCTGGCAGGAATTCTGCTTGTCCCTCCCTGTCTCTTCCCCGACTTCTAAATATGTTGCCGGTTGGTTCATCTCGGGATAGGTCGTTCACTCCTGCCTCTTGGTTCATGTGAGGACATTTGGCCTGCTTTCTCCTCATAGGGGACTCCAGGCAGCCGCCTCGGGGCTAGGGCCACACTCACCCCACAGAGCAGGATGGCAGTGAGGATCCACCAGGGTGGGCAGTGAGCTCAGCTACTCTAATACAGGGAAATGCCACGGCCTAGAGAGAGAAGACATTGCTGTGTGAGTTTGGGGAAGTTGAGAGCCCTCTCTGGGCCTCAGTGTCCCCATCTGCATAACTGGGGGTATCTCTGCCTCTCCACGCCTGGCTGACATCTACAGTGTTTCCTCCCTCCTTCCCACGGCCCCCTCTTTCAGAGCTTCCCTGAAAGAGGCAGCCCTGCTCTTCATCCCCCCGGGCCAGCTGCAGAACATGTGATGGATTTCAGGCATCCCCTTGCTTTCTGTCCCTGTAAGGGAGCATCCCTGGTGTGGTGCGATCACTGGCTACCTACCCCAGGCATCCACTCACCCTTTCCCCTTTAGTTACAGGACCTCACTTTCATTTGGGGCAGCAGGACCCTCCAAGTCCTCAAAGGAGAAGCCCATGAATCATCACAAACCTGTCCCCACATAGCTCTTTCTCCCCTGCTCTGTCTGGGGACCCTGTGGCCCAGTCCAGTTGACACCGAAAATTAACCGTCACAGTGCCCAGCCCTCTGAGGTGCCCATCTCCCTGGGGACCAAGGCAGCTGATGGACACCTGTGCATGAGCCAGGGAAGGGACCAAGAGGGCCAGGCCCCAAGGGTAAAGGCCTCAGCCCAGTGAGAGGCACGTGGGGCAGGGGCTGAGCAAAGAGCGAAATAATGCAGGTAAATATGCTTGCAAGCTGTGCAATGCTTCTGTCCAGCTAGGGAAGTACTAGCCACAGTAAACATCTGCCTGCCACGCTCTGTCCACAGGGCTGGCCATCGTGTCTACGTGGGGGCGATGGGGAGACCAGGCCAGGTTGGAGGAGCTCCAGGGAAAGAAGGGAGCTGAATTCTGGTCCACAAGGGGCTGTGAGCCTGAAAGGGGTGGCAAGAAGAGGAGAGTGTCCTGGGAGTGGGGTGAGGACATAGGGGTAAGATTAGAGGGTGGGAAGAGAGGCCATGGGGCTGGGCTGAGGAGGGGACAGAAGGCAGGAAAGGTCTCACTGGGGAGGGAGGCAGGGGTGGAATTTGTCCCCCAGTGCTGGGTGAAGTTCATTCCTGTAGCTCAGGGGTCAGCAAACTACAGTCCACAAGCTAAATGTAGCCTGCCCTCTGCTTTCGTAAATAAAATTTTATTTATGCACTGTCTGTGGTTGCTTTCTCATTGTGACAGAGATCACATGGCTGCAAAGTCTAAAATCTTTTCCATCTGGCCCTTTACAAAGTGTCCTGACCTCTGACGTGGCTGGTCTGCTGAGCCACTCACTTAATCAATAGCACCTACTAGGTGCCAACCTTGTGATAAACTCTGGCTGGAGTCACAGTGATACGGGACGTCATCCCTGCCCTCTTGGCGCTTGCAGTCCAGAGGGAGAGACTGGTAAGAAGAGACCGTCTATCTAACCACGGAGGATTTGTCACAATAAGTCAAATTACTGTCAAGTGTGATGGCGGGCACGCAGTCTAATGCACCACGGAAAAGATGAATGAATGAATGCAGGGTGCTAGAAGGCAGGGGAGAGTGAGAGCTCCCAGAGGCAGGGCTAGGGCCCAGGGAGAGCCTCGGGGCCAGAGGCTGTGGGCCGAAGTGCTGCCTGTTTGGGCTTGAGCGAAAAGGTAATGGGGCTTGAAGCTGGGGCTGCCATCGCCAGCCTTGCATCTGGGAAGCATCGCTGCTGCAGGGGGAGGACTAGGACAGGACGCCTGTGTGTTGGCAGGGGAGAGGCTGGGGCCTGGGGCAGGGACGTAGGATGGGGGGACCTGAGAGGTATTTGGGAGGCAAGATCAATAACACCTGTGGCAGATGAGAGTGGAGTCAACTGCACAAACAGCAGAGCCATCCTGGAAAAGGGCGCAGTGGAGAAGGAGAAGAAGGTTTAGAATAAAGACAGCAAGTTCAGTTTCCTGCGTGTGGAGTTTGAGCTGCCTGTGGGACATCCAAGTTAGAGTGTCCGAAAGTTAGCAGGACACATAGCTGTAGACGCAGAGCAGGGTCTGTACCCGAGCTACAGATCTGAAGGCTACAGGAGTGGACGTGGTCCCTGTCCTTGAGCGCTCACCGTCCAGTCAGCAAGAGATGCGTCGATACATCATTTCAATGCAATACGGTAAGTGATAAAATGGATACATGTTTGTGTGGCTCCAGGGATTTGGCCAAAAACGATTTAGCGGAAAGCACTTTGGCTCCCCGCCAAAGGGAAAGTGGACGGCTGGGGATGCTTCTGCCTGTGAGGCTTCTAGTCCCTCTTCTGGCAAAAGCCCCTCACTGTCCCTTCAGGGAACCACTTCTCGGCTCTCTGAGCGTGTGTGAGGGGCCAGCTCCCTCCAGCCCCCCTCCCATGCTGGGGCCAGCACTTGATCCAGGCTCGGCCACTCCCTCTGTAGACACCAAGGCGTGACCCAAAGGCACCCAGTGAGACTCAACCCCAGGATGGGGCCCAGGGACGTGCTTTCATCACCGGGAGTGCTGGGTGAGGATAATGTAGGCACAGGTGGAAGGGGGCACCAAAGACAGCAGACAGAGAGACAGCGTGGCCCTGGTGACATCAATTGAGCTTTGCCAAGTGAGCTCTGCCCTAGCCCTGGCTTGCAGAGGGCAGCAAGTCCCTGCACCCTCTGGTGACTGACTTTTCAGAGAGCCAATCTGAGACACGGCCGCACCAGGCAGAAACCAAAAGGCATAATATTAATGGCATCATATGTCATCTATACATGCTTTGTTACTTTAATGCAAAAATATGAAAATAGGTGTTTTTGTGACTTCATTTTTCTAGCAAAAAAAAAAAGAAAATAGGTGTTTATTTGAACTTATATATTTTTCTCTATTGTTTATTTTTCTGGTCCATAAATGCTGTTATTTAAACAAAACAACAATAAGACTAGTTAAAAGAAGCAATTAGTACTAATTAATAGTAGGACCAATTAAATATCGTGGGGAAAAAAACACTATTTTTATAATTCTTTTTGTTCTCCGATGTAACAATTTAACTCTTTTTAAAACTCTTTATTGGATATTTAAATACTATAGGCTGTATTATCGTGTCTTAAAATACATACAGGTCAGATTTTTTAAAAGGAAAATATGAATGTAAAAGGACAAATTAAACAGATATTACCTCTATTTAATTTTTATGAAACAGCAATGATATGTTGCTTTCTGTCCCACGTAGTAGGATCATCTGACTTTTCTTGTTTTCTATTCTAATAACACTTCTTGGAACTGCCCACAGCCTTTAGGACGTGACCTTATTTTCCTTTAGGCAGTGACGAAACTGCAGATGGTCAAATGTGAAATCTGCTTTGCCCTGCAGCTCTGTGTCGTCAAGCCCACAGTCTACTGCTTCCCCTTGTGAGTCCAGTGGGACGACTTCAAATTAAACATCTTCACAACAAAGACCTTTGAGCATGGAATACTTAGGATTTTACTAACCAGCAGCAACAGGTTTTTAGGCTTGAAGAAATTAATTTACAGCTCTCCAAAAATGTCTGTCTACTTCGTATCGACAAGTTCGTTTTGGTGGATCAGCTGTTTATCAATCAGGCCCTTTCACCTATAAATCCATCTTACAGACTATCCACGTCTAAAATGTCCATGATTTAAAAATACTTGGAAGTACATTGGATGTCATCAGAAGTTCAACTCTTCTTTCTTAAAGAAAACGCTTTAAAAATTCAGAGGTAATTCAAACTTGTCAAATCAAAGTTGGCCTCCAAATAGCTTACAGTTTTGGTAAAGAAATTAAGAAAATCGGCCAGGCGCGGTGGCTCACGCCTGTAATCCTAGCACTTTGGGAGGTTGAGGCAGGTGGATTGCTCAAGGTCAGGAGTTCGAAACCAGCCTGAGCAAAAGTGAGACCCCGTCTCTACTAAAAATAGAAAGAAATTAATTGGCCAACCAAACGTATATAGAAAAAATTAGCTGGGCATAGTGGCTCTTGTCTGTAGTCCCAGCTACTCGGGAGGCTGAGGCAGAAGGATTGCTTGAGCCCAGGAGTTTGAGGTTGCTGTGAGCTAGGCTGATGCCACGGCACTCTAGCCTGGGCAACAGAGTGAGACTCTGTCTCAAAAAAAAAAAAAAAAAAAATTGACTACTGTTGGTTAGGAAAATCATATCAGCTCAGATTTTCCAGAAGGATTGCAAATGTTTCTTTTCAGAAAAGGTTATTTATTCAAGGTTTAACTATACAGGATTTAAGTTATAATTCTTTTTCTTTATTTTAGAGACAGGGTCTCACTCTGTCACCGGGCTGGAGTGCAGCGGCGTGATCATAGCTCACTGCAGCTTCAAACTCCCGGGCTCAAGTGATCCTCCTGCTTTACCCTCCCAAGTAGCTGGGACTACAGGCACGAGCCCCTGCACCCAGAAAGTATTATAATTTTGAAAGACTTTCACATCTATACATTTTCAAACTTGATCCGTACACTTTGCACCATGTAAAAAAAAAAACTAACTAAAAAATGGATCACAGACCCAATGAAATGCAAAACTACAAAACTTCTAAAAGAAATATAGCAGAAAATCTTTCTGATTTGGGGTTAGGCAGAGATGTCCTAACTACTACAGCAAAAACACAATCTACAAAAGAAAACTGATAAATCAGACTTCACCAAAATTAAAAACTTCTGCTCTTTGAAAAACACATTACGATAATGAAAAGAAAAGCCAGGCTTGGAGAAAATGCATGCAAATCACAAATACGATAAGGGAATTATGCCCAGAATATACAAAGAAGTCTTAAAACTCAACAATAAACTCTAAGATATCCAATTAAGAAAAAATAAGCAATGAATGTACTATTTTTTATGGCTAATTATTTACATATGATACCATAATTTCTATATGCCATAATTTAGCTATGTAAAACCTTAGGGAAATTATTAACCATATGGTTCCTCAAACTCTTCAGACTCAGTAAGTAGGATGATACAGGCTAATTTTTTTTAACACAAAGCTTGTTAAGCCTTATTCAAAAATACCATCAGTGGGTCATCAATGATCACTCCTTCTAGATTTAATTTACATCTGTAGCTGCTAGACAGGGGGAAAGAAGGGGACAAGAGAGGGAGAGACTTAGGTAGAAATACGGTATACTTTACTCTATAAAATAGACTTCTCCATTTTCGGTGTAGGCCATCTCCCAGTTCTCAGGTAGAGGACCTAAATTATCCTCCGCAGAAAGAGGTAGGTATTGAGAGAACTTCTGAGCAGGGTCCGTGATGGGAGCAGCGAGGATGCCACTATTCACAGGCGGTAGTGCTGCTTCTTGGAGAGCGTGCTCGTCTCGGTCACCAGAATCGGCTGCTTAATCACGGCGGGTGGGGAGGAAGGGAGAGAGGGAAAAAAAAGGCATTCAGCAGTCACACTCCAAACCTCAGAAGTACACTGCTGGACACATCTGTATTCCTAAAAGCACAATCCTTTCCTAACCCCTGGACACTGACTATGACTTCTTTATTATTTAGATGAATCTTCCTTCAATAGGAAGCATCAAAGTGATCAAGAAAATTTATTTTACTTAAAAAGAAGAGGATCCCACTACTGGGTGTCTACCCAACGGGAAAGAAGTTATTTTAACAAAAGGACCCCTGCACTCAGATGTTTACTACAGCACAATTCACAATCGCAAAGACGTGGGATCAACCTAAGGGCCCATCACTTCATGAGCAGACTGACAACGTGTGGTGCAGGTATGCCGTGGAGTACAACTCAGCCCTGAAAAAGGATGAATTAATGCCTTTTGCAGTAATTTGGGAGGAACTGGAGACCTTTATTCTAAACGAAGTTTCTCAAGAATGGAAAAAAAGAAACACCACATGTACTCTCTAATAAAATTAGAAGTAACCAATGGGCCCAAAAAAGTACACAAAGGAAAGTAAAAGTCACAGGAAATCAAGCAGGGGGAGGGGGGAGGAGGGAAGGGGCAAACCCCACCTAACAGATACAGTAAACACTATCTAGGTGATGGGCATATTTATAGCCCTGACTCCAGCCACGTACCCCCTTAATATTTTAAAATAAAAAAAAAAAGGAGAAAAAAACATGCTCAAAAAATGGATCGCTCACAATCTTGGAAATGCCAAAGAAGAAATCAATTCATGACTCAAACCCTAAAGACTCTTACACTAAGAAGGCCGTCCAAACACAGAGTGGTCTGCACCCTCATTATCATTTGGTTTCATGAGTCAGAAGACACCTGAGGGGGTCCATGAAAAGAGTGTCCATGAATCTACCATGTCACAGGTAGAGTGACATGATTACTCATTTTTATAAAAATTATTTTAAACATTTTTGGTAGACACTGGCAAAGATCAAAGGCTGAGAAATTAAGCTGAACAGAATGCAAAAGTTTGGAGTACGGAGACGGCTATACCCGTGAGTCGGATCCGAGCCTCTTTGGGAAAAGCAAAGAGGATGTTCCCGTGAAAATCAAGACAGTCCCCCCCCAGAACAGCGTCATACGGTGGGCCAATTTGACTCGGGTCTTAACTTAAATGCAGGCTCGGAGTACACGAGTCTTTCTCCCTTCTCATTAACTAGAAACTTCAGGGGTGATGTCATCGAAGTGTCCACAAATGGCACTGTTGACATTCTAGTTGAATTTTTTACAGAAGCCGGCGATATTAAATGTGAGTCTCTACGGGGTTTTAAACATAATAATCAGGGCACGCGGTGGATTTCTATCTCCCACAGTTATTCCCCTGTAGGCATTTCTAATTTAGTGAGAGCAGACCGAGGGGTAATAAAAGGCTGTTTTCAACGCCTTCTCTGATGAGCAGCTCCCAATGGCTCACATGGGAATGAAGGAAACACAAAAGCTGGACGAGGACATGCCAAGCCTCTGCCCAAATCCGCCGCCACTTAGGAGGCTGCCTGAGGCTTTCTCTGCCCTGCATCCATTTCCTCTGCTTCTGGTACCACCTTTCAGATCTCCTTTGCAAACCACCCTCTCCGTCCCAGGTCCAGACGAGGACTCGGACCTACCCCTGGCTCCAACTCAGGGTCTCTGCCAATCGGGAGTTTTTCTACCCTTTTTGCCCTCTGTGATTCGTTCAGGGAACAGGTGCACGATCCAAGGCAAACCTGCGAATGTCAGGCAGTGAAGTTCTGCCAGGACTATCAAGCAAAAGGTGCCCTCATCGATGTTGGGGTGACTTAGCCAACAGATTCTCACGCTGTAGGTACCGGTGGCTCTCTTGACACGGGTCAGCAACACCTACTGGAGGATTAAACCCACGTAGAGGAAAGCAGAGATGAAAGCTGGAGAGAGTGGCCTAACATCCCTGCCGGAGACTCTGACTTGACATCTGAAATCAAGGCTACCCTTGGTTTCTTCAATCGCGTGAGCCCCAAATTCACTTCCTGCCTAAACCAATCTGAGTGGGTTTTATGACTCATATCCAACAGTGCGGATGAATAGAACCACCGTAAGCTTGAAAGAACAGAAAGGAAATAAAGGCAACAGGGAAAAAAACACTTTGAAATTAATAATCAATAATAAGATAAATTCAAAACCCAGCCAGAATTAAAAGAGTCACCCTTAACTCATTAGGAGCCAACATATATTCATATCTGTCGTATTTCTGTATACTTTTCATGCTTAAGATATATAAGAATCACCCAGAGAGATGGTTAAAATGCCTATTTCAAGCTCCGTACTCCAGAGGATAGGTTTGGGGTGAGGTTCCAAAATGTGTATTTTTATTTATTTTTTTATTATTTTAGAGACAGGCTCTTACTCTGTTGCCCAGGCTGGAGTACAGTGGCACAATCATAGCTTACTGTAACCTCAGACTCCTGGGCTCAAGTGATCCTCCTGCTTCAGCCTTCTGAGTAGCTAGGACTGCAGGTGTGCACTACCACACCTGGCTAAGTTTTTTAGTCTTTATTTTTTGTAGAGACAGGGTCTTGCTATGTTGCCCAGGCCGCTCTCGAACTCCTGGCCTCAAACCATCCTCCTGTGTTGGCCTCCCAAATGGCTGGGATTACAGGTGTGAGCCATTGTGCCTGGCCAAAATGTACATCTGTAAAGTACCCAGATGATGGAGAGTCAAGTGGTATAAGAACCACACTTTGAGGACAGAGATACAAAGAGATGGCCAAAGAAAGGAAAGAAAAAAATAAGGTGAAAACCAGTTGCTTAAAAAGTCCTAATTTCACTCGGGGTTCACTCCTTCCTGCATTAGAACCTCTGGCTCCTAGGAGAGGTGTTGTCCTGTAGCCAACGGGCCAGAGAGTGAGAATGCGTCATTCTGGGGCTGCTAAGTCCTCTGTCCACCAGCGCCAGGCCAAAGTCACAAGCGAGATGCATGTGCCGGAGACCCACAGAAGGCGTATCCACACAGTCTGAAGGGAGCCGGGGCCTCAGTTCCAGACAGTTGGTGGACTCAGGGTTGCCAGATATCCGACTTTCCAAGAGAAGATGGAAATCTGCATTTTTGTGCAAACTATCCCTATTTTTCAACCATATTTTCAAATGGCTTTTCAACCATAATTTTTCAACCATAATTCCCTTAAAAAATAATGCCCAAGCAAAAAGTGAACGGCAGTGACTGCAAGCACTGACTCACTCTGGAGGCACAGAGTTTAAATCCTGGCTTTACCATTTACTAACGTGGGCAAAGGTACTTAACCTCTGTGTGCCTTCACTTTCTCATCTGGAGAATGGGGCAGTAACAGGACCCCGCTCATAGTGCTGTAGGGGGGATTAAACGGGTTATTCACGTAAGGAACTCAGGACAGTGTCTAGCTAAGAGCAAATATTATTTGAGTGTTAGCCACCAGGAGCAGCAGCACCCTCTTCATCCAAATTATGATTAATTTTTGTCTTCGGTCCAGGTCTGGCCCCCAGGCCACCAACATTACCAATAGGTAGAAAGAGGATAGGTTAGGACATTGGACCAGAAGTCAAATCACAGTTCTGTTTCCAGCTGTGTAGCTTTGGAAGGGACTTTACCTTTCTGAGCATGTGATTCTTGATCTGTAAAATGGGCATAAAGCACAGGCCATGAGAACAGTGTGACCTGAACACACGCAGAGCACTTGGAAAAGTGCCCGGCACCCAGGACGTCCTCAAAATGCTTGGGACTAGGACCTCTTCTTGGAAACAAAAAGGTCCAAAGTCAGTGACTTTTCTTTACACATAATATTAAGAAGCGTCAAACTGCCAGGATACTAGGAGACATTAATATTTTCATTTAAAAATTTTAATTAACCTATTTTAATAGAAACTGAACATAATAGGAAAAGGGTTCCCAGTTCAACACAACCTTAAACAATGTCATTCTGTGAAAGAAAATGCCAAGTCCAAAGATGCTCATCTTTGGCGCAGACACAGGGCAGACCCAAGAATTCGTAGTTTCAGTCATGGCTTTGATTTTCACACTGTGCTCTGATTTTAAAAATTCTCCCATTTAATTTACTAAACACTCAGTAGCCCTGTTACCGCTTTCTTACTAGAGGTTGCCAATGAATCCAAAGAGGACGGGAAGGATGGGATGTTGGCACCAGACTAGAAGGGGCGACAGGGAGCCTGGCTCTCCCAGTGCTCACTGGTACAACATGCTGTCCCCCCTCAGAGTTCTTATCTGCAAAACTGGGAGAGTGACATCCCGGATGCTCATCTCTCAAGATTCCCAGCAAGTTTGCCGGATATACGTGAAAACGGTTTGCAAACCATAGATAAACATGAATGACATTTTTATCCATAGGGTAAATCAGAAGCTCCCAAGAGCTTGCGAGCGTGTGCACACAGACATACACACATTTAACATACTCCTGGGGGTTTTTGGAAGTGACTTCAAGAAGGTAAGTTCAGGTCAAAAATTTTTGTCCAGAGCTTATTTTAAATTACACATGCCTTTAGTTTTATGAGCATCTCTCACTGGGCAAAACCACTCACCATCTTTGAAGTTTCGCAGAGCTGTACTAACCCAAGGAGCACTCTAGCCTCGTGAATGGTGCCCCCCTGGAGTGGTACAATGTCCAACCTGCATGGCCTTACCCAGAGGACCTGTCCTTGAAAATCCCTTCATAAAATATAGCATATCTAAGGTTAGGGGTTAGATAGCCCTGAATACAATGCAACCCATAATATATGCTATGTAATATAGAATGCATATGTAAGACATCATCTCAAAATTTTACTTTTTCATCTTTTCTCCTTTTAGGTCATATAGTAAAATATGCAGAAGGCAGTTAATTGAACACATACTATAATTCCACTGCATCTCTATTCACAAAGGTATCAGAAGATGCTGCTAGCTTTGCATACAGCATCAATCGAAATTAAACTAATTTTCATTTTTCGCTTCCCAGCAATCAGCCATAATGATGGAGATGTTGCAAGACCAAAAAAAAAAAAAAAATCAATGAATAAAATACAAATATTTTTATATATGTCATTTTGAAGAGAAATAAACCATGCTGGTTATTCCTGACTCCCTTCTTCACACATTTACCCCCAGCTCCTTTAAGATACTTGGGCGAAGATAAACTATTCCTGGTAGGGAGTGTGAAAAGGAGACCAGGGAGAAAAGACCACCTCTCTTCCCCAAGCACTGTGTGGTCCAAGTTTGAATTCTGACTACTGACTTCCTCTTGGGAACAGCATCCTTCTCGAAACTCTTTGCAAAGGCCTCCCTCCCATCCCTTTTCCCCAGATCCACTGAGGGGCACAGGGCCTGGCCTTTACCTGTAAAGCTACTGTTCATTTCAGGAACGTCATCCTCCTCCTCATTCTCCGCATGGACTATGCCAGCATTTTGCATATCATTGTAGGACTTGGTTCGCTTCGGGGTCGACTGCTTGGAGCCCGACTGGAGGTTTTGCAAGGCATCCGACGTGATCACTTTCCCACTGACTGGCTGGCTGGGAGGTTTGGGTGTCCCATAATAGTTTCCTAGGAGATGAGGAGACACATTTGCATGTTTCAAAAGGAATACTTTTTTGTTGTTGTTGTTTTTTTTTTAAAGACTTCACATCCAAAATCTCTAGGCACATTAAAAAAAAAAAAAATTAAACTGGAAAACCAAAACAAACTGTATTTGCATTTCTGGAATGGGGTGGAAAAGATGTCCATCCTACCCAGCTAGATACTGTGATTTCAGAAGGGAAGAGGAAAGCCGTGTTGTTTTAGCGCTAAGAACCTACCAGAGCTAAAAAACAAAGGAGGCTGAGCTGAATAGTAAACCTTCCTCCTCATTACATCTGAATGTCAATCAGTCACCTTTTTACATATGATGCTGAATCCCATTTAGAGGCAGCCTCAGCGAAGATAAAAAATTCATTACTGCCGGCATCCTTACAGGCCTAAAAAGTGGAGGTCACCTTCTCTTAATAAGGGGACTCTTCAAAAAAGGAAGCAGGACAACATTTAAACAGGAGGGCAGGGAACACCACGTGGCACCCCTTCAGCTGAATGGCAGGCTTGACTCTTAGCGTCACGTGCAGGGTGGCGACGAACCCTTGCCAAGTTGTAACAGGAAACCCTGTGCCAACGGCGGTCCCCCTTGTGGGTCACTAGCCCAGTAGTGGCCCATGGTCACTTTCAGCCACTTTTCCCAAAGTTCGGTTTAGGTCCAACTACAGCATGCTATGTGATTCTGAGCAGTGCATAAATGGATTTTTTGCATTTTACTTTTTAAATTTTAGTAGATGTGTATATTTTTAATATGCAACAGAGAAATCTCGCTAGTGAGTTATGGCAGCAACGCCAAGTTTGCCTTTAAAACTTAAGAGAAAAAGCAATCCTTCAAAAAATGGACTTACGTTTAAAGTTTTAAAAGGCAGCATTATATAATAAGAAATTCTTTAATAATCACCCAAATAAATAATAGCGATGACAGTGATGAGTTTCCTTTTGAAAACTTAAGTTAAAAAGTTATTTTTAGAAGGCTGTATTAAAGAAAGCATTACATAAATAATAGATGTGCTCTGATATGATAAAGGTAATTCATGGATGATCAGAGTTTAAAGAACACAGTTTATATCAATAATATTCAGCGACTACACCATAAAAGATGTCAACGTTAGAATGCTATTGGTCCATCTGCCATTTCGAATCTTTTAGAGTAAGGTCAGGAAAGTAGGAAATGATGTTGAGTCTGTCAATAAACCCTAACCAGTACTTGTAATTCTAATGCTTAGTAAAGTAGAATTTGTCAATTATAATAGATCCGGTATACACTGTTTCTTCCCAAGGATGCAAACCTCAGTACATAGTTACATAACATACACATTTTATTATACAAGCACCAAAAAAAAAACGTGCAAAGGGAGACCAATATAGTGGTCTTCATGAAATATGCATATGCTTTCATTAAGCTTTATCCTTATAATCAAGATTTCTTTTTTAAGAGCAGAGGGTTTAATATTATTTCTTTAAAATGCCTGTTTGAATCACCAAATTTACGAATGTACACACCCACTGTCTCGGAGAGAGGTGTAATAATAGTCTGTATCAGCAGGGGAATGCTGAACACACAGATTTTAAAAAACACATAGGAGACGAAAGGGCACCACATTGAAATTTGAAGAATCCCAGGTAGAAATCTGATGGCTTGTATTGTACTCAGTGGTTAAAGTTTTTGCACAGAAGATGACCTACCAATTTCTTGAAAAAACTTCTTTCAGGTTTCCGCACTTAAAGGCACAGGAATTCAACAGAACCAGCTTGGTAACTTTCTGATTAACTGAGGACTATTTATTTAGTTAAGTTTAGGAAAGTAAGATAATTAACTATTTAAAAAATAATCACAGAGAGCAAAAAGAGAGAGAGAGGCAGAGAGAGAGACAAAGCTGTACTGAATTAAGTCATGCAGGGTTTTTTTTGAAGGTACTCTGAAAACTACAAGGTGTTATAAATATCAGCTGGTGTTATTATTCAAATCTCTCCAGTATTTCTTATTTCCCATACTGTAACCCACAGCTTTTACACAAAAGCCTCTATCTAGTGGTTTTCTATTTTTTTTTTGAGACAGAGTCTCACTGTGTTGCCCGGGCTAGAGTGCCGTGGCGTCAGCCTAGCTCACAGCAACCTCACACTCCTGGGCTCAAGCAATCCTCCTGCTTCAGCCTCCTCCCGAGTAGCTGGGACTACAGGCATGCGCCACCATGCCCGGCTAATTTTTTCTATATATTTTTAGTTGGCCAATTAATTTCTTTCTATTTTTAGTAGAGACGGGGTCTCGCTCTTGTTCAGGCTGGTTTCAAACTCTTGAGCTTGAGTGATCCGCCCGCCTCGGCCTCCCAGAGTGCTAGGAGTACAGGCGTGAGCTACCGCGCCCAGCCGAAAAACTCTTTTTAATCCCTGAAAGCCTTGAGTTTATTGCAGCAGGAATAGGAACAGGGGAAAGGAATGGACTGTGACAGAAAATGGTTATGGGAGGGCCTGTTACTAAGAGTGAAGCTTTGTCCCCAAGGTAAACCCAGACAAACCATAGAGAAAGAGGTATGTGGGAAACATTACAGAGTTTGCAAGATAAAGCTCTAGTAACTATGGATCTATTGTGATGAGATCTACTGTTTGGGGTCCTTTAAAATAAAGGGTTTATTCTTTAGCATAGAACATAGAGCGAAGGACAAAGAATCCAACCTTTTTTTTTTTTTCCTAATCGAAGAGCTTTCTAAAATTTCCAAGCTCTTAGGTCAACTTTTGTAGTTCATAATCTTTTGCTAACTAATGGGAGTTGCCATGCCTAATTGCAACAAGAATCAAGAGAGGCATCATATTAAATATTTTGAGTTATAATGTCAATTTAAGTTAAACTCTTTACTTTCCACAAGCATTGTTTCCTTTAGTGCCCCCTGATTATTTTTAAATGATGTGCCTGATTTCAACTATGAAGTTCTATTCTTTATTTTTTTGAGCACTGTATCTAAACTTCATTCGAGATTAGAGCACTTGGCAATATGTCCAATCATCAAGGTTGGTAATGGGAAATCCTGACCATTTCCTTCATAAGGCTTAGAAATATTATATAGTCCTGGCAGCACTTTTATTGATAAAAACAAATTTTGCACAGGGTATTTATTGTAGTCAGAGGGTACTCCCAAACCTCCTACTGGAAATTTGAAACCTAGTCAAAAGCCAAAGAGGAAAACTTGATGTGCTCCAAGAGACTATTAAGAGAGTCCACTAAAAGTGTTCTTATTAATAATGTAAGTGCCATGCTCATTGCTACAGGATTAGAAGAACCATGAAAAAGAAATGTCCACTCAGTTCTCTTAATTTCACTTTAAAAGGTGAGAGGCATAAAAACCAAGAAGAGGATAGCATTGCCGGTGCTATATGCCCTACCTTGTTCTGGAACCTGGTGCGCAGGAAGGAGGAGAGAGGCTCTTATTGATCAACAGGTGTGTGTATGTATCAATCACAGTGGACATGTCTGAGAAGACTGCTTGTTCTAGTAGATTGCTTACCAATATCTGGTGGCTATTCTTGTGGGAAGAACATACCTACCTGTCCTGTTGAGCTCAAGTGTCACCATTTGGCTTGCTTTGGCCATTGAAATGTGAGCAGAAGCTCTGGGGCCCCCTCTAGCAGAAGTTTTTTTTTTTTTTTTTTTGAGACAGAGTCTCACTCTGTTGCCCAGGCTAGAGTGAGTGCCATGGCGTCAGCCTAGCTCACAGCAACCTCAAACTCCTGGGCTCAAGCAATCCTTCTGCCTCAGCCTCCCAAGTGGCTGGGAC